>JAWWMW010000708.1:24922-36201 GCA_035048345.1 Echeveria elegans
GACAATAGTGAATGCGTCTTAAGCTTGTCTCATAGTTTCAAGTCTTATTACACTTTTAAAATAATTTTAAAAATAATAAATGTTTACCTACTGAACTGAAATTAAATTAATGTCAAAAGAACAGACCCTAACAATCAGTCACTAATTTTTATAGACACGGTCTTTTGATAATTTCTCTCATGTGTTGGAAGAATTTCTGTTCAATTTATTCAATTCAATTTAAAATTATTCTAAAGGTTCGGTTGAATTTTAATTCAGTTCAAATCGATTTCAATTCAGCCCAAAAGAACAGATACGGAGAATTACTGTTGATTTGTCCAAACTGTACTGTCTTGTTTTAAACTGCATATAGTTATTGCCAGGACCCAATCTCTCATCTCAGTCCATAATTTCATTGGAAAAACGTAGATCCACATGGGCCAAGCCCAACCGATAGCTTGAAATTAATCAAGCCTACAAAGTTTGGCCCATCCATCATCAGTACGTAAAAATCCGTGTCACTTCAGAACGCTGCCGTCTGACACTCCATTATAAAGTCAACGCGACGCGAACCAGACTCCACTCCTCCACCGCAACAAATATCTCCTTGTCCTCGGAGCCCAATATAATGGCGTTCGCCACCGCAGCCAATGTCACCACCACCTCCGCCGCCGCTTCATCTCTCCAACACACCACCACCACCACCGCCACCTCCAAATCCAAACCCCGATCTCTCATCATCACAAACTCAACCAACTCATCCCCATCCCTAACTACAAACAACGCATATTCATCCTCATCTTGGTCGCCATCAAGCTGGACATCAAAACCAGCGCAACAGCAACCAACTTACCCCAATCAGGAAGATCTGAACGAAGTGTTGAAAACGATCGACTCGTTTCCGCCGATCGTGTTCGCTGGGGAGGCGAGGAAGTTAGAAGAGAAATTGGCCGATGCGGCGGTTGGGAAAGCGTTTTTGTTACAAGGTGGAGATTGTGCGGAGAGTTTTAAAGAATTTAATGCTGTTAATATTAGAGATACTTTTAGGGTTTTGTTGCAGATGGGGATTGTTTTGACATTTGGTGGTCAAATGCCTGTTATTAAGGTCAGTCTTTCTGTTAATTATCCCCTTAAAATTTTCCATGATTAGTTTAGTTTTTAATTTTTATTTTTCTTGCTTGAATTTCAATTATTAAATTATTACTGATGTATTGAATTGAATTGTGGTAGCTGATGTTTAAAGTTAAAATAGGAAGCACTGCTAAAGTTGTCTTATGTACTGGGATTTACAGTTGTTAAGTTTTTTCAATCTGTCCAGTTTAATGCTCAAGTTGTGTACAAAAGGATGTGATGTTGCAATTTTTTAATCATATTGTTGGTAGTTTTCGAGGAAAAAGTCATAACTGTAGATTTGTGATACTTAAATGAAGTTCAATGAATTGAGTGTTCGATTTGAAAAATACACTATTATTACTTAGTTGGTGAGAATTCTTTCCCGAAAAAAGTGTTAGATCGGGTGTGTTGTAGTTTTGTAGGTAGTGATTTTTGTAGTTTTATTTTGATATTGGGTTGTTGAACTAGTGTATTATTATAGTGATGAGGAATGTGATAAGGAATGAGGGTTGAAGGGTTGAACTGATATGTGCGTGTGTATAGCTCTATGGTCCCGGGAAGGGGGGGTATCTTATCCTTTTGAATGAGTGCTCCTTATTCACTTTTGAGTTCGATGATCTTCGGAAGTTGCCAACTTCCTGTTTCGGTTAGTCTAAAGGGCAGAATATTTGTTGTGATGTTTTGTTTTTGTGAGACTGATGAACCCACATGAGGTTGAATCTTGTGGAAGGTGGGAACCTTGTCTCATCCACCAGTGGCAGTTCCTTGTTGTGAAAAAGAACAAGAAAGTTGAACTAGATCTGGTGCCTTACTGTAAATGTAATTTATTGCGTAAGCTGTCATTTTCTGGTGGCCGATTAAAGTTTTTTGTTGCCAAATAAGCTTTGGCTTGGTTGTTTTGCTTTAGTGTCATTCACAGTATTATACTAGCATCTCGCTTTGTCGGGCAGTGTGGTAAGGTTTATAAACTACTTAAGATGTTCTTCTGTTTTTCCGCAAAGTTGTAGCAAGTTCCATTGATGATCAATATATCTCAGTGAATTGAAATCATTATGGTGGTAATACTATATGACAGGTGGGAAGAATGGCAGGTCAGTTTGCCAAACCAAGGTCGGATGGATTTGAAACTAAAGATGGTGTTTCACTTCCAAGCTATAGAGGGGATAACATCAATGGTGATGCCTTTGACGAGAAATCTAGAATACCTGATCCCCAAAGGTTAATCAGGGCATACCTCCAATCTGTCGGCACCTTAAATCTCGTAAGAGCTTTTGCTAGTGGAGGATATGCGGCGATGCAGAGAGTCTCGCAATGGAATCTTGACTTTGTGGGAAATAGTGAGCAAGGAGACCGGTAAGTATCTTTCCTGGGGATCTCGAGTTTGGCAGTGTTCGCTTTATACATCGTGCATGTGCAGGATTGTTTCAAAACATTCTTTGATTTGGACCTTCTGGGTGTGCTCAGTTACATGGAGCTTGCTCAGCGGGTAGATGAAGCTATAGGATTCATGGCCGCTGCAGGTCTCACGTTGGATCATCCTATAATGAATACTGTTGATTTTTGGACGTCACATGAATGCCTTCATCTACCATATGAGCAAGCTTTGACTAGAGAGGATTCAACAACTGGCCTCTACTATGGTTGTTCTGCTCACATGCTCTGGGTAGGGGAGAGGACTCGGCAACTGGATGGAGCCCATGTTGAGTTCCTCAGAGGAATCTCCAATCCTATAGGCATCAAGGTTTGCGATTGAAACTTTTAATTTATCAACAACTCTTTTTGTGATCAATCTCGAAACTCTTGGATTTTTGTTTGTTTGTAATTTTTTTGTTCTTCTTCAATGTGCTTCTAAATGTTGTAAGTGGATTGTAACCTACTTATGAATTTCGTACAGGTTAGTGACAAGATGGACCCAAAAGAGCTTGTGAAATTGTGTGAAATTCTGAACCCTCGCAACAAGCCAGGGAGATTAACAATCATCACCAGAATGGGAGCAGACAACATGCGAATCAAACTCCCGCACCTGATCAGAGCTGTCCGCCAAGCTGGCCTTATGGTGACTTGGGTCAGTGACCCTATGCACGGCAACACAATCAAAGCTCCATGTGGCCTCAAGACACGTCCATTCGATGCAATCCGGGTAAATATTCCACCCCATGTTCAAATTCTCCTTCAACAATTCCATTATGCTGACATCTTAAGCCTTTCTACACTCGTTTTTTCACTTTTTATGATATATTAGGCGGAGTTGAGGGCATTCTTTGACGTGCATGAGCAAGAAGGCAGTTACCCGGGAGGAGTTCATCTGGAAATGACAGGCCAAAACGTCACAGAATGTGTTGGAGGCTCCAATACTGTAACGTTCGACGACTTGAACTCCCGCTACCACACTCATTGCGATCCCCGACTCAATGCCTCTCAGTCCCTTGAGCTGGCCTTTGCCATTTCAGAGAGACTCAGAAAGAGAAGACTTCGATCGGATACCTCCACAGCTTAAATTTTCAACCGGAACAACAAAACTCCCTAACAGAGTTGTAATTTCATTTTTGCTTCAGTTATTCCTTGTACTGAAACTTCTATGACGATGATGAGTAATGACTTTGTTGTGAGCATAATTTAATAAGTTAAATTATCTTTATTAATGGAAAAGACATTAATATATTATTAAAATAGTTCACGATACGATATAGTTTGAGAAAAAATAACTCGATCTTAATCCGCATATTCAAATTCGTAGACAACGTGGCAAGATGAGGAGTACAAAGAGAATACAATGTCGTTATCAATTAATCACCAACTTTTAGTCTACTCAACTTTGTATATTTTTATAAAAGGATAGAGAAAAAAATATAAAATTATCTTTTATTAAATAAAAAATAATTTTACTATTAATCACAAATATGTCATTAAAAATAAAAATAATGGATTCGGACCAACCCATTCAATAAAATTGAAAACTGAAAATATTAAAAAATTAAAAATAAAATTAAAAATTAACATTAATAATAAAAATGAAAATTAAGCAGAAAACATAATATTTTTATGTGAATTAAATGGAAATATCGAAAAAATTCTCATTGAACAATTAGTAATTATAATAAAAACAAAAAGCCGTCCCTCTTGACAACTAAATTGTTTTCGTCTAATCAAAAGTCGCCTGACAACTCTTTTAAACCATTTCTCAAAAACTCTCCGATCATCCAAAGATCCAAACGCTGCCACCGCCCTTCATCAATCTTTGCTTCCCTACTTGCCGCCGTCGTCTTCGATCCACTCTTCAGCTTCGCCGTCGCTCCCCCGATGGTTTAGCTTTCCGTTATATTCGTGCTATGGATCGTCAGATTGTGTGGCTTTGAAACACTCCGGTTCGTATGTTTATAGCTGATCTTGAAATTGTGGATAACTTGTTGCGGTGGATCGCCTAGGGCTTCTTGTTTTTTCAGTGATTCTTTTTCTTTTTCTTTGAGATTTTGAATTTTATTTCTTTACGGAAATTAGGGAAGTACAGTAGTGAGGAGGGATTGATGGTTTAAGGTGAAGTTAGGGTTTTGAATTGGTTGAGTTAGGGAAATGGATATGCAGCAGAATTCAAGTTTGAGTAATCAGGAGCTAGGGAGATTGGAACAGATAGTGTTGCAGTTTCTATTGATGACATTGCATATAGTTCTGACTTCGAAGATACTATTGATTGGGGCGGGAGAGCGTGAAGGGTTTGAAGGTGGTGTTCAGGTGACGAATAATGATAAGTGGTTTGGTTTGGTGTTGGGATGGAGACCTGCTGCCTTGGATATTTTGAGTTTTTGGCATAGGAATTTGGCTGATCCGATGGTTACAGATATTGTTCTTGTTCATGAGGATGTTGGTTCGTTTTCTGCTGATAATGTGTTTGAAAAGGTGGTAGAGAGTGGGTAATTCAGTATGAATGTCGGGTAGAATTGGGGAGAGTTCTTCAGCGGCATTTAAGAGGCTGTATAAGAAAACTATTCTGATGTTACAAGCATTATATTCTACGATGAGGCTGCTCCCAGCTTATAGGATGTTTAAGAAGCTTAGTTCGGGTAATAGTCACTATAACTTTGATGTTAGATACATCATACCAGGTGGCTTCATTTAGCAAGCCACTAACTTTGCAAGAAATGTAAGCTATGGAGACTTACAGTTTCACCCCTGTGGAAGCCCATCCTGCCCAGTTTTGTGCATCAGTAATGTATCGCCCTTTGTTATGACGGATGTGAGAAAAATAACTAATAGTAAAGAAAACGACACAAAGATTTAACGTGGTTCACCAACTTTATGTTGGCTACGTCCACCAGAACAGAGGAGAACTTTTACTGATGTGAAGAGAGATATCGCAGATGTACTGATGTTGTGATGATTTACAATGCTCAAAACTCTTTCTTATATAGAGAGTATTTCGGAGAAATGGGGTCAACAATTGCCGACTGCTTTCCTCCATCTTTTACAAAGTCAGTCGCCCCTTTTGACAAAGTCTGCAACCACCTCTTTTGTCTCTTTTGTTAGCCTCCGCAATTGATAATTTGGCTGCCTACCAAAATAGACTTCACCTAACAGCCACTTAACAGCAAATTCAAAGCATTCTAACAAATCTCCACCTTGACTTGGATTCTTTCACAAATTACCAGATGCACCTCCCTAGTGCCATATGTATCTGCTCTCCTCTGCTTCAAATTGCCCTTTAGGGCATTTAACAGCTTGTGATATTTAGCAATCCAAACAGTGTTTGAACTTGCTCTGAGGAACAATCTTGGTGAACATGTCAGCAAGATTGTCTGCCGTACCCACTTTCTTCACTCGGATTCTTTTATCACTTCTTAAAAAAATATACCTGATATCAATGTGCGTAGTCCTTTCATGATGAACTTGATCCTTGGCTAAGCATATTGCACTCAAGCTGTCACAATACACTATAACATGATCCTCATTAAAGCTTAGATCATTGATTAGTCATTTTAACCAAATTCTCTCATTGGCCGCTTCTGTCAACGCCATGTACTGTGACAAAGTCACTGTTGGTTGTACAGTTGCCTCTCAACTCTCCACAGAATCACCAATGGTGAAAATATAATCAGTCATGGATCTCCAACTGCCCATATCCCCGGCATAATCGGAATCTGAGTAGCCGGTTACCAAGCATTGTGTATCACTCCCATAAACGAGATCAACATCTGATGTGCCTCAAAGTTACCAAAAAATCCTTTTAACAGCTTGTCAATGTTCCTTCCATTGTTTAGCCATAAACCGACTAACAACGCTAACAACATATGCCAAATCTGATCGGGTGCAGACCATAGCATACATCAGACTTCCTACTGCACTTGCATAAGAAAACCGAGACATATACTTCTTTTCTTCCTCGGACTGAGGTGCATACATTACCAGCTTGTTGATCGAGCCTATTCCAACCGTCTTGCCGACCGAGCTATTTGTCATATACACTTTTCTCCCGTCTCTCTGCTCATAGGTTGAAAACCACTCTCTCCTTGGACATATATGCTAGGACACCCCAGAGTCAAAGACCCACACATCAACATGATACGTGTGTTCGTCTGCAACCAAAGCAATGTCCTCTTCCGAATTGATGTCATCTACCGCTACCGCAGCAGATTCAGATTTCTGTTCCAACTGTTGTTTCTTTTTCGGGCATTCGTTCTTCCAATGCCCTTTCTCCTTGCAGTAGTTACAAATATCATTTGCATTCAGACCCTTGGAACCCGGCTTCTTGAATTTCTTCTTGCCTGGTTGTCCATGCCCTTTGCTTTCACTGACTATCAGTCCAGCGGCCTGATTGTCTATTCCTGCTCCAGTCGCCTTATGACGCAGCTCTCTGGTATGGAGAGATGACCTGACCTCTTCCAGAGGCATGGTATCTTTTCCAATGATGAAAGATTGTACGAAATTCTCATACAACAATGGTAGTGAAACCAACATAATTAAGGCAACATCTTCATTCTCTACCTTAACATCAACATTACGCAATTCAAAAAGAAATGTATTTAATTGATCAAGATGGTCCCTGAGAGGTGTACGTTCCTGCATTCGCATACCGAACAGACGTTGCTTCTGAAGCAACTTATTGGTTAAAGACTCTGTCATGTACAAACTTTCCAGCTTTAACCACATACCAACGACAGTTTCTTCATCTGCGGCCTCAGTGCAAGATACAACATAATAGTCGAGTGTGCCTTCTCCTCCAAGGCAGCTAACTCAGTGCTGTCAGCCCTGACTTCCTTTGATAAGGACGTACATAAGCCTTATTGTTTCAACAAAGCTCGCATCTTGATTTGCTATAAACTAAAGTTGTTCCTCCCTGTGAATTTGTCGATCTTTACGTTCATAGCACACATCTTTCTCATAGATTACAAAACCTCGATTACCCGAGCTCTGATACCAATTTGTTATGACAGATGTGAGAAAGATGACGAATAGTAAAGAAAATGACACAAAGATTTAACGTGGTTCACCAACGTTATGTTGGCTACGTCTGCCAGAACAGAGGTGCATCTGGTAATTTGTGAGAGAATTCAAGTCAAGGTGGAGATTTGTTAGAATGCCTTGAATTTGCTGTTAGGTTGCTGTTAGGTGAAGTCAATTTTGGCAGGCAGCCAAATTATCAATCGTGGATGCTAACAAAGGAGACAAAAGAGGTGGTTGCAGACTTTGTCAAAAGGGGCGGGTGGCTTTGTCAAAGATGGAGCAAAGCAACTGGCAATTGTTGACCCCCTTTCTCCGAAATACTCTCTATATAAGAAAAAGTTTTGAGCATTGTAAATCATCACAACATCAGCACACAACATCAGTAGTACCTCTATGATATCCCTCTTCACATCAGTAAAAGTTTTTCTTTGTTCTGGTGGACGTAGCCAACATAACGTTGGTGAACCACGTTAAATCTCTGTGTCGTTTTCTTTACTATTCGTTATTTTTCTCACATCCGTTATAACACCCTTCGCTTTCTGGCTTCAATCTAGAGTGCTCAACATCTTTGTCGTCCCAGATCATCATGGCTTATGTTCGCGCCCTGCGACCGACCCTCATAAGTACTTCAGTGGGTTAGATAAGGGCAGCCATGCAATTTCCCTGCCGCACCGCCCGCACAGTTGGACAAGTGGCTTCCATAAGGCATACTGTGGATCTCCTCTGTCACATGAATTCTCTTCACCTTGTCCTGCTGGTATAGATACATATGGTCGTGAAATATCTAACAGCTATATACCATCAAGGCACCGGTATAATGGGCTAATGGCAGCTTCGATGTCTATCAGCTCTCTCCTCCTTTTCTGACACCCTGTCCTTCCCTGCCTAACAATTTCAACAATAGCCCTATGCAATCTTGTCTACGTAGATAATCTGCTCCAGTGGCAATCCCACTTCCTGTGGTGAAAAAGACAGCTGCATGTATTTCTCCGAGCTCTTTTGATATGAGCAGACATTCTCTCCCTCCTGTGTCCTCTCGAGGCTCCAAGCTATATCCTTCTTCACAAAAATCTCTGTCAAGATATAGGTCATTCAGAAAGTCAGTTTCAAGAATGCTCGAGTTGTACGCAGGAGGTCTACATTCGGTTTAGAGGTAACTTTCTCTTTGTGAAAATTGTTTCAATATCATTATCTTTACCGCAGTTATATTGCATTTGCATCATTTTTTCATGGTTGATAGTTCCCTTGTTTTGTCTCCTAGCCACCAAGAGATGGCAAAGATGATTCAAGTCGGTTCTTAGGATTGTCTTCCAATGATTCACCTCGCATTGGAATTTCAAAAAGTTCTAGTCGGTTATCTTTTCAGGATGACTTGGATGAGCCTGAATTTTCATGTCCTTTTGATCTTGACACATCAGACTCAAATTTAAGGTACGTCCACTTCGGTGGAGCCAATTGTTATTCCTACTCTTAACACCTGAAACAGTCGAACATTGTCTCGTAATCCATTTCAACCAACACCCTGGATGCGCAACATTCATTTTCTTATTGCTTATGCAGTGGTTATAGAATATTGTTGTATTTGTTCATTTGTCCATCTGGATGGGATTCCTAAAGTTAAATAGGATGTAGAAGTGGATGTTGCTGTAAGGGTAACTGTGTAAGCCAATGTGTGATGATGATACATTTACAGAAATGCTAATATCATCTAGTTTTTTTTTTATAGTTGATCAAGTTTGTCTTAATTGTTTTTGTTAGAATTTTTGTGTGTCACATGAATTACAAACCTTTGTGTTAAACATTGCGTTAATGGAACGTCCTGAACTTTTTTCTCTTTCCATCTTGTGGTGCATAGTCAGGGGCCTGACGGCAGAAAGGCTTCAGAATACGGTTCTCGCGACGCAGCTGTTGGTGCATCAGTTCACATGCTACAATCTATCTCAAGATTCGACTTACTCAACCAACTCATTGCACCCCAATCCTGCAGAATCATCAGGGTCAATCTCAGCCTCCATATCCAGGAAGACATCAGATGCCATGGATGAACTCAATAGCTGCTCAGACTTGAAAAATCTGCTTCTCCCCAAGAGCGGAACAAGTCGAAGTGACAGCAGACATTCATGATGGATATTGATTCACGCAGTAGGCAGTATAGTTCCTACTGCATCGGTATGTATCAGTAGAAGTAGTGGGAAGCAGATCTGGTGCAGCCACGCAAGTAGCTGCACCGTTACTTCTTTCGTCTTTTCGGCATCTTCGACTCAAAATCAGATTTTGAGCCGAAGAGTTTCGAAAATGGGTGTGAAGTTACAGTTCAATTTAAAACAATACTGAACAAAACAGATTTGACATTTGCTGCTTACGGTGCTGCAGCAGTGATCAATGCAGTTGGTGATGAGGGTTGGTTATGGTATCTCTCTGCCTTCTTTAAATTTGATGCGTCTCTGTAATAATGAAACTGTGATCTCCTTTGCTCCAAAACTTCTCCATCAACTCTGCCTCGAAACCTCTCCATCAACAGCAACACCTATCCCTCAGTTTCCTGCTCTCACCCTCTGCATCATCAGGCACTCTTCTGCCTCCCTCTGCCTTAACTCTCCATCAACCTCAGTCTTACCCCTCCATTAACCTCAGCCTTACCTCTCCATTAACCTCAGCCTCTGATAGTGATCTCATTAATATATACTTGTTGGAAAGTTGTGAAGAAAAGAGAACATAAAACTTATGTTAGGATTTTGGGGTCAAATAATACCAAAACAATGTAATTTTGTTGGAAAATAAGTAGACTTTATTAAGTCTATTTTATTTTGATTAAATGGGTATAAATTGGTTTTTAAGGCCCATGTTTAATGTTGAACGTGTAACGTTCCATCTTAAACGTTTTGACTCCCATGACTAGTATAAGATGAAGAAGAGCTCCTTCATCAGAGACACACAGACGGAAAACCCTGACCACAACAATAGCAATTCCTCCACCTTTCATCTCTATGAAATATTTTCTTTGTTGTGAGTTTCAGGTGATGGTGGAAGACAGACTGCGTTTCACCTTCTTCGCCTAGGTGCCGGTGACTGAAGGTTCGGTTGTTTTATCCTGGAAAATGGATTGCCAAGTGAAACCCTAGCACCAGACGAGGGCAATACTATTTTAAGGAGATTGCATAGCAAGACTCAACCACCCCATTCTAAATCGATTTTGTATCTCTTTCTCTGCTCAGTTCAGATTTGTTTATTTATATGATTTTGATGTTCATGTAATTTTATTCTGCACGAATCCTGTTTATTGTTGAAATTTTTCCAACAGCCTATGCGTATTCGAACCAATGTGGTTGCGAAAAGAAGACTTTAATGCTAAGGTTTCACAGTGATGGGATGCAACAAAGACTGATTCTTTATCTGCCAAGCTACTTTCTTTACAAGTACATATGGATAGTTGGAATAAATCTCAATTTGGAAGTGTGCAGGTCAAAGGTAAAGGATCTTAAAAATAGACTGCGGCGGCTGCAACAACTTCCTGGATCCCCGACCATTACCTTAACAAGAACACAATATTAGCACACAACTGGACGAGTGACTGTTACGACAAGAAATTCTTTGGAAACAGCAAGCAAAGATTCTCTGGTTAGCGAAAGAAGATAACAATACAAGGTTTTTTTCATAACAATTAACAAAACTTCAACAAGGAGAAGAAGTTATTAAGTATTAATGCCTAGTAGCCCAAAATAAAATTGACCCAAATGAGGAGATAAAACTCA
>JAWWMW010000708.1:72473-86975 GCA_035048345.1 Echeveria elegans
GTCGCTTTTAATTTCTATAGCAACATATTTTAGTATGTCTCTTTCAATTTGTCGCTTTATCATAACTACGTGAGATAGTTAGAAGCAACACACAAAATTTGTTACTTTGTATAAAAGCGAAACAGGGTCGCGCGACATGAAAATTTATGTCACTATAGTGTCCATTTGGTATAGTGAACTCGGCTTAAGATGTCTATAAAAGATAGCCTCCTCCATCTCCTCAATAGCCTTAGAAAACGGGACTTCCGGTAAATCACGAGAAAATGACTCCAAATCAATCCCTAGCAAGAACTTACATGTGAGTTCCAAAGTAAACCTCCTTGACAAATCTTGCATATCAACCACAAACCCTAATTCACTAGCCCTATACAAAATAGGCATCAGTCCATCCCTCAACTTCTGAATAGTAACATTTTCAACCATACTCATGAAACCACTTTGCCTCACTAGTGAATGATTCAACTTCCTTTGAAACTTCCACCAATCTGTTTCAGCCACAAGTATCCCATCTCCCCATATCTCAAACATGTCTTTGTACCCTTCCCCTCTATTGTAATTTGAAGCATTGGAGCTGCATATGTAGTGGATGTTTTCAGGATCACTAGTGAGTTTAAAACCCATACATGTAAACCATGGGCCTTTGAGATCAGTAGTATAGCCACATTGAGCTAACATGTATTCAACATAGTCATTGATCTCTAAACCGGAGAGGATCAGAGGTGCAAAGTGTCCTAGAATAGGCCATTTAGTTAATGGGGAAGTGATTTTCTTGCGGAAGAGAATCAAGATGAGTGTGAGGGCTAAAAATGGTAGCGCCAGGGTTTCTATATTTGCCATGTATATAGAGAGAGAATGATTAGGGTTTTTGTGGTGTACCGTATTCCCTGATGATTGAGGATGTATGCACACTGGGATTGTTTATATATCAGATTGTATTCATGCATACTGGAACCTGAGTTATGGTGGAGTGGGAGTGGAAGCATCGCGCTCAAGCATGTTGTTTGTTAAAAAGTTGATGAAAACCTTATTTATTATGATCATGGGTTCATATGAACTCATATAGCTAGCCAAAATATGGGCGTGGTTTTAAGATAGGTCTACTGGCTGCTAGCTCATTCCATTTGGTTGTTTCCCATCAAATTTGGTCAAATGATATTTTCAACCAGTTTATTTTCAAGAGATCTTTGGCACTAAATTTTCGATAGCAGTTGAAAAACACTAATATTGATTCGTATCCGAATGCAAAACGTTTATATATAGAATCTTTAGCTCGTCCAATTTATTAGTTTGACAACACTATAGTCTCAGGCCCAAAAAAAGTAATATAGATAGGAAATTCTCCTACACTTCGCCTTAAAATTACCAAAAAAACAGTTAACTATTTCATTAAAACTATCTTGCCCAAATTGCATAATTCAATGCAGGTCTATAAGATTTGTTGCAGCCCTCTGATAAAGGAGTGTGCATAGCCACATGGGGAATAGGACCACGAATCCACGATGGCGCAGGGTGCATCTGATCTTGTTGGAATTGATGGCTGCTGAGAATCATAAATACAGATGAGGAACTCCATATACCCATAAGACTAGTTGACGTGCAGTAGATGGTAGTATATCGTAAGTCAAAAGAAATTTATAAGGAACTAAGGTGATCTAGTGTTGTACCCAAGAGAACGGTGGAAACCTAGAATTATCAACTACTTATCAACTAAATAATTCTAAAGATTTGGGGGTTCAGTTTGGTTTGGTAATAAGTGACGTAAACAATTAATTAAAAAGAAGATGACTCAGGCATAACTTCACTAATGGTACTCACGAATGATATCGAACGATTCCTGAAATTAAGTAGAACATTTTTTAGAAAGGTTTGGTTAATATAAGTTTAGACATGCAACTATGTGGTAACTCTCACTGGTATGCATGTTAAATTACACATAGAAGCAATATATATGACATTAACAATTCTCACTGGTATGCATGTTGAATTACTAATGTAGAAATCAACATAATTAGTATCATTGACCAGATTTTACTAATTACATTGAAAACATTTTACACTTTACGCTTGTGTAACAAGTATCGCTCTGGTTGGTCAAATCCTTAAAACACTCCTGTTTAAAAATATATATATATTTAACTCCATAAAATACAAGTAATGCCCTAGTTGGTCACAATATTCGCTAGTTTTACCCTGGTTGGTCATAAGATTTAAGTATTCATGCAATGCTATCAAGCATTTCACCTAATATGCATCACATGCGTGTAATAAGTCAAATACTCAAAACTTAATCAAAATTCATTCATAAAATCAGTTGGAAATCATTCATGTGTATCAAAGGATTCATCAAATCCTTGCCATCAAAAACACTACTCACTCAGTCACTCATGGTGAGTGAACAACAATATATGAAAATAAAATGAAAGTAAAAACAAGGCGAGTTTAGAAATGCTCAGGATTTTTGTCGGGTCTTCAAGGTGGCGCCTCCTTATTCTTCGTTCTTCGTGGTCGAGCAGTGCCCCAAGAGAGGAACTCTCTCTGATTTTCGTGTGGCTCTATGGCCTTTGAAATTGGTGTTTTGAAGAGGAGAATCCCTCCTTTTTATAGTGCATTGAGAGCCTCCTCATTTATTCTCATAATTGTGAGGCTTTACTACCCATTTGTATCTCCTTTATAATAATTCTATTCATAAAATCCCTTCATTATTTAGCTTTGGACAATTGCATTATTCCATCGGATTCATGGTCCCATTAAGTAGCCTCCATGAAAAGCTTTTGATGGCTCATAATTCTTTTGAATTCTTAATTCTTCAAATTAATTTTTTTGAATTAATTCTTCTCAATAATATCCCACAAATTTCTCACCATATGTCTTCATCCATTTTGACTTTTCTACATGAATACTCTATTTAATCTCCTTGATAGTCGAATTAATGAGTTATTTTCATAATTGTCCGAGCAAATTCTTCGGTGGAGTTTCTGTACGCTGCTGGATGCCCATTTGGACCCTTTTAACGTCCGAATTACTCCTTGGGGTCAACATAAGAGTTGTAGGATTTTGAACTATATTTCCATCGCATTTTATTTCATCACAATCAGATATCGGATGCTCTCAATGGAACCTTCAAAAGCTGGAATGGTCAAAATTGTCGATTTTTTTTTCGCCCGGGAGTATTGGATCTGAGCATTTGTCTTGGTCGAGATGATTTTGTATCGACTGAAAGGATTTCTTAACTAGAAAACTTATGTGCCTTGTGAAAGCTTTCAAAGCTTTGAAGGTCCGAAAGGTCTAAAAACAGTCGATTTTACTCCTTTTATTCTCGTTTTTGCTATGTTTCGCTCCAAGCTTCTATAATCAACGGAAAGTATATTTTAAGCCTTAAATAGCAATGTGAGTGTATAATATGACCACTTCTAAATGATAGAAGCGAAGAATACAAGCGAATAATTGTCTAAATATTATATTATTTTAACACCGATCAAAATACCCCACACTTAAAGCTTGTTCGTCCCGAACAATCTAACTCTAAACATACTAATAAAATGTACTCGTAACTCACTTTCGCAGGAATCACGAATGCTTTTAGCATATGCATTAAGCCTTTGAACCCCTAGGCTACCTAGTGGACGAGTTATAGTCTCGTGAGAGTTTCAGAAAAAAGAATACTCACAAATCCTAAAATATCAATTCATCCATTCAAAAATTTAACATTTCTATAATTTCCTGAGCAAGCCATTTCATATTCACAACGTTCAAGCACATCAAGCATTGTTAATCATTCATGTTATGAAAAACTTCAAAAATCCCTCAAATCGTAGTAGTCATAAATTTCTCATAAAATGAATATGAAGAACTAACCTTTGCTCGATCCAAATCTCCATTCGACATCCACACTAAGAATCATGAAGTAAAGCACAAAGTTCTTAAAGTAAATCTTACCGAATCCGTCACCTATGCTAGGCAGGGGCTAGTCCATAAGTTTAAGGTATTGAACTCATACTCAAGCATCAGACTAAAAGTCGTAATTCATATGAGTAGGGGAGTTTCGATATTGGAAAATATGTTTTTGATTTTCTCTCATAGTCCCTATCATGTCTACGTATGTTTATACAAAGATCGTCCCTTACCAATTCTCAATGATTAGCATATAAAGCTTCACTCGAATCACACAATAAACAAGGCATGCCGCCAAAAAAATTTAAGTGTCATTGATTCAAATCGTATCCACAGTGAATTGACTTTATGAAATCACCAATCAGATATAATTATTTTAGTCTAAAAGCTTAGCATTAAACACTTCCATATAATTATTTTAGAATTAAATTTCATAATAAACACAGTGCTTTACTACATACTAGTATTTACACAGTACTATAAAAGTCGATCACCAACTATCGATATTTTTTTAATGAGTGAATACAAATAATACATGACTATTCTAATCTAAAATTTATAATCAATTATATTAATATTTTATATGATGCAATACAAGTTCAGAATTCTTACCAATTGAACAAACCTTTGTTGTCAGCAACAATCGTTGTTAAGATTCCCAGGTGTCTAAAACGTATTTCCATATTTAAAAATCAGGCAGCTTAATCAATTTCATCTCAACCGTCCATATCTCCCATCAACCGCTCAGATTCCATAAAAAACAACAACATTGTTTTTGTTTTTATAGTAATTGAATAATTTCAAATTCCCATTTGCCGCAACACTCAGAAAAATCCAAACACACCCTCTCGAAACTTCCATCGATTCCCGACCCGGTCCGATCGTCAATTCGTCGATTTTGGATTTGGGAAACTGGAATTTGTATAGATTGCGAAATTGGGGATTTAGGATTAGTGTTGAATTTTATGGAGACGAGAATTGGAGAATGAGCGATGCGTGGACGCATGAGTGGAGCTGAGAGGGGACGGGGAACAGCGAAGGAGAAGGATCGAAGTAATCCTGTGGAGAAGGAAGGAGGTGCGATTGCGACGAGGACAAGGAGAAGGCTTGCGGCGGATACAGCGGCGGTAGAGGCGGCAGTGGTGGTTAAAAGAAGAGGAGCGCGAGAGAGTGGTGGTGGATGAGAAAGTAGTAGAGGACGAGGAGGTGAAGAAGATTATGGATGATTTGAATAGTGGTGATGATAATGAGGGAAGCATGCCGCCAATTCCTGAAAAGGTTTCATTTTTCCAATTTTCTTGATTGAGTTTGCCTTCTTGAATGAAATTTTGACTGTGGACGGGTGTTAGTCCTTACTCACTGGTGATGTCGATTGTAAAGTTATCAGTTTTACTTTCCAGCATATAATTTTGTGTGTGCGTGTGTTTTATATGCTGTTGAAACTTCTTGTTTTTTTTAGCAGGAGTCGTAAAGAGTATTTGAGGATTTGGTTTTTGTTGATTACGGTTTCATTTTGTTTTTATATCGTTCTCTTTGAGGTTGCCAATTGTCAATAGTGAATTTACTGAACTTTGTTGATACTTCTAGTACGTGCTGCATTCAAGTTGTACAAGTGTAGTTTATCTGGTTAGTAGTCTTTTAGCATGCAAGGGAAAATATATTTATACTGAACAGGGATACTTTTGCTCTATTAGGTGCAAGTTGGTGGTTCCCTGCTTTACATAGTAGAGAGAAGACTGGGAAAAGGAGGCTTTGGACAGGTTTTCGTTGGTCGACGTGTATCTGTTGGTGGCCCAGGAGCTATTGAGGCTGTGAAGTACCTTTTTTGTTTTACTTTTACGATTGATCTTCTCATTTTACAATTTTTGATTGTCCTTAATTTAAAATGAGAACTGTTCCAGGTGGCTTTGAAATTCGAACATAAAAGTAGCAACTAGCAAGGGTTGCACTTCTGGGCCTCCTTATGAGTGGCAAGTGTACAGGTGAGTGGTTTTAGTATAGCAATTTTCTCTTTTGTATGTGATGAGGATGACAGCTATATGTGATGTAACACATTGTATCTTCTAGCGCTCTTGGTGGAAGCCATGGTGTCCCCCGAGTACATTATAAGTGTTGTCAAGATGACTTTTATATCATGTTAATAATGCATACGTATACTTAACATCGTGATCAAATTTCCTGGTTCATTAAGTAAAACTGGTTACTATGGAAGTTCACTGCAGTTGAATGATATGATTTCAGATAATGGATATGTTGGGTTTTAGTTTGTGGAATATCTGGAACAATAACAAACAGTCGTAAGTTTGCTAGGCTTAGATGATTATTCATCCCTTCTGTGTATTCACCCGTGCTTCCTCACATGTTTCAGTTATTTACGTGATTGCAGAATGTCGGTTGAAATGGTATCCTGTATTGCAATTGAGGCAATTTCTATACTGGAGAAAATACACGCTAGAGGGTGTATGTTACTTGGAGTTGATTATTTGGTAGACGCTATCTTCTTTTAGGTTTTGGTTGTAGTAGGAACACATTTATGATCTACTGATGATTCAAGTATAATCTGCTACATGGTGAACTCACTGAATGGACCCTTTGTACTTGTTTTATTCCACGGGTTGCGAATTTTGTTCAAGCATTTGAACAAAACTGCCTGGTCTTTTGAGTTCTTATAATTGGTTCTAACATCGTCTTCAGGTATTTCCATGGGGACGTAAAACTGGAGAATTTTCTACTTGGGCCACCCGTGAATTTTCTTCAGGTATTTATAATCCTGAAATCCCCTCTTATCAGTTAGCTTTTAAAAGTGATACAAACAAGAAGATGATTTATCAGGTCATGTCTACCCTCGAACTGTTGAATTATGTTTTACAGTGGCCGACTGATATTTCCATTTTGCTAGAATGCATGTTCTGCTGTTGAAGTTGGAAGTGTAACAATGACACAAATTTCCATCAATACCGATAGGCTCCTTTTGGTTGCGAGGAAAAGAAAATTTTGAGTGAAAATGAAATTATGTGTTTAGTTGTAAGGGAAAAAATGCAAAAAAATAGGCAAATTGAGATCAAATTTTCCTTACAACTTTCTCATGAGAAATTTGTTTTTCTTTAAATTTGTTTTTCTTACTTTTTTTCCAGCAACTAAACGGAGTCATAGTTTCACATAATTTTTGCGCTAGTGATCCGTATACGTCCAACAGGCTAAGAACCTTAACCAAACCTTGTATATCGTAAAAAATAAGTGTAAAAGACATGCGTACCCATTTTGGAAGCTACCGTGAATGACTTCTTACCTTCGAGTGAATTTTATATGTAGCGGCATTGTTGTTGGAATCTGTTTTTTTGAAGGCTTTGAATGGGGATGGATAGATGGATAGATGGATAGATAGATAGATAGATAGATAGATGTGGGGTCATGCAGGGTGGGATATGGCTAAGTATGAATATTCCAATTGAAGGGTATTTATTTTTCCAGGTAAACCGGAGATATCGTCCGTGATGAAATCCGCGGTTTTGTTGCAGTTTCGGTACATGGGCAATTTTCCAACTGCACTGACCCATATGTTCAATCGCAATTTTGATTATCTTCTGTTAAGAATTTAAAATTGACAACAACTAGTGATGTGTATATAATTGAATCATCTTTATAATAATATATAGAACGTTTCAAACGGACATGTAACGAATTAACAGTGAAACTTTGAATTGGTAAAGGTCATATAACAACTAATTAACATTGAGGCCCGTGGCGAGGTGCGGGTCAGGTCGCGGGGCAGGGCGAAAGACAGAATTGGACATGCCCTGCCCCGCGGCGTGTCAAAAAATTTCAGAATTGAACCTGTCTCATTTGGCTTGCAGAGCAGGTCGGGGCAGGACGGCGCGGATCGCAGGTCGTCTGGTCAAATTGTCATCCCTACTAGCAGGAGACAATTCATATGAACATTGAAGTTCACTTTTTATTTAAAAAAATTATTGGTCACTCCAACTAAGTAGTTCTGATTGCCTCTTCCATCTCATGGCTTCTGTAGTCTTTTGGCAAATCTCGAACCTGCTTTACTAGTAAGTTTCCTTGTTCTTGTTCTGTTCAATCATACGTATGAAATTCATATGGTATAAATTTATCATTTATGCACTTGTGATGTTGTAGAAGATCATGCGGACACGGGATCAACTTGATCTCTTCGAGATTTAATGATAAAGTGAGTTGGGGCGTGACTTCCAGTAACAAGAGTCACTCAACTGGTAACTTGTCGTGCCTACAGAGAAAGTTCTCAATCCGCGCAGCTGTGTGCACTGATGTTACAAACACTGCAGCTTTCTGTAGTTTCTAGCATTGAATTCAGTCATGTTAAGTGTTAACTATCTGGTACGCGTGTTGCATGAATCCGCAAGGAACTACCCTTGCTGTTCAGGCTCAGGCCCTTGATTTTAGTAAGATGCTGAGGTTACTATGGCATGGATTGGTGTGGATGTACAAGCTTGGCATTAAAATATCGCTCATCAGGTATATGTGAATCGTGTGACTTGGTTTTTGAAACATGTGGCTAAATAGAGTATCATGTGACTTAAAACTGAAGTATTGCAGTTTTCTGGTTGCTGTTTATGCATTGCTGAAGTCTTTCAGTAAGACTCCGTTTGGTTGCGGAAAAAAAGTGAGGAAAAGAAAATTTAAAGAAAATTGATTTTCCTATAAGAAAGTTGTAAGAAAAATTTGACCTCATTTTTTTTATTTTTTTCTTACAACCAAACACACATTTCATTTTCACTCATTTTTTTTATTTTTCATTTCCTATCATTTTTTACCGTTACCATATATGAGACTGAAGAAAACAGTATTTAGCCGTGTTGCAGGGGCCACTGATGCCATATCCTGCTGTGTTGCTATAGAAAGTTTAGGCGCTGCGTATCATTCAACTTCGTCATTCAAGTTTCGGGTCGATGACTCGGCCTCGCTGCTATTCAGCTTGACAGAATTAAGTTCAAGTTGGTAAAATGTACGATCTGGCCGTCGAGCTGGATTTGAGAATGCATTCCTGTCCCACTTTGGTGCTAATATTATGTCCAGTAAGAATGACAGTGAAAAGACTACTTCACAATTCAGTGGTGATTTGTTTTTTGCCGAAAAGACTTGGTGCTACTATTACGATCCTCGCACAATTTTTTTTTTCTTCAGGGAATCACTCAAAATTGTCCAAGAATCTTTTGGCCCCGTTTGATTGTGGAAAAAAAAGGAAAAGGAAAAATTAAAGAAAAATTTTGAGTGAAAATGAAATGTGTGTTTGATTGTTAGGAAAAAAATGAAAAAAATAGACAAAATGAGATCAAATTTTCCTTACAACTTTCTCATGAGAAAATTATTTTTCTCTAAATTTTCTTTTCCTCATTGTTTTCTGCAACCAAACGGAGCCTTAAGATCTCAAGTCATATTGGAGCTCTGGTGATTTTCAGGCACCCGTAGTACGCATCTTCTTTTTTCATGTTCTTTGTTTTGTGAGTATCTTACAGCTCATGATTGATTATGTCCATCGTACAGTTTGGGTCAGCTAGGACAGACACGATAATCATTATAGGGTAGAAATATAGAAATACATCAGGAAGTGAAACAAGCAGGAAAACAGTGTGACAAGATTCTGCAACACATACAAACCATGGTGAAACCTCAAAGCCCAAGCTGACCTTGAACTTCCAAAATAGTCTCGGCCGATTTCCTCAACCTATTCTCCTCCTCATCAGTCAAATGCATATTAGTCACAGCCAGAACTCCACCTCTCCCAAGCTGAGCAGGCAAGCTTAAAAACAGATCCCCTCCTTCGATCCCATAAAACCCTTTGGCCATAATCGACACAGGGTGGATACTCCTCTGGTTGCGAAGTATGGCTCTAGCCAGGCTTGTAACAGAATACCCAATAGCCCACGATGTATAACCTTTGAGACTGATTACCTCGTACGCACTCTCGATCACTTGCTTGTGAATGTTCTCCAACGTCTCTTTCTCGTATGCTATCTGCTGCTTCTCTAAAAAGCTTAAAACCGGCACTCCTCCAACACTTATGCTCGACCATAATGCCACAGAGCTATCTCCATGCTCCCCAACTATGTATGCCTTCACAAATCCATACAGAAAAGTTTCAACAACATCATCACTAAAGACACATTCTTCTCAACTAAAGAGAACATCACAACTTTCATTTAAATAGTATATATAATCTGAAAAATCTAGGGAACATATGTTTTAGTACTAAAATGCTCAAAAAAGCAGATAAACTGAAATTTCAAGTTGGGAAGAACTCTCATATGAAACAACAAACCAGCAACAGCAACTATTAAAATGCTATCTATCTATATTAAAACCAAAAAGACAAACTTAAAACTTTGTTAACTTGCTTACAACAAAAAATAACAAATATCCTTTTAAACCAAAACTGGAAAATACAAACTAAATCTTGCTCTAAACATCATCATTTTACATTGCCTGCATGAAAAAACGACGATATCCTTTTAAAACTAAAACCGAAAAATGCAAAACATCGTCATTTTAACTTGCCTACATCAAAAAATGATGATATCCTTGTAAAACTAAAACCGAAAATGCAAAAAAAAATATGACTAGGAACATCATCATCTTAACTTGCCTAAATGAAAACAGTTCAAAATAACAACATTTCACAGTACCTCACACTAGTACAAGACATGCAAAAACACAGGTTTCAAGTTTTAGTATATTGCAATGTCCTCATTTTCAAACTAAATTCTAACTGGAACAGCTAAATTCCAACCAAAACATCACCATTTTGTCTGCTCTTAAAATCAAAACTCACAATTACAACTCACTGGAAACCAACATAATACCTACAAAAACATAGTGCTCCGCAACGAAAACAAATAGCTAGAAATGTTTACCTGAACATCTTGAGCATTGACATCCAAATGATCAGCGATCAAAAACCTAAACCTAGAAGAATCCAAATTCGTACCAGACCCGATAACCCGATTAGGCGGCAACCCACTCAACTTCCAAGCCACATACGTCAACAAATCAACCGGATTCGAAACAATCAACAAAATCATCTCAGGCGAATATTCCGCTAGATACGGTATAATATTCTCATACAACTTCACATTCCTTTGCACCAAATTCAACCTCGATTCGCCAGCGATCTGCCTCGCACCTGCCGTAACGATCACCAGATCGGATCCTGCAGTAATGGACGCGTCGATCGAAGCATTGATTTTGGTTCGAGGAAGGAAGGCAGCAGCGTGTTGTAGATCGAGCATTTCGCCTCGGAGTTTGTCAGGATTCACGTCGACTAATGCGAGTTCGTCTGTTAAGGATTGTGTAAGGATCGTTTGTGCGATTGCCATTCCGACGTTTCCGACTCCGATGACTGAGATTTTGGTGTTGGATTTGGTTGTCGATGATGATGGTGATGACTTAGCGTGGTTGAGTGGTTTGAAGAAAGCTTGTGTTAGGTCTAGACCACCTGGTCCGAGTGATGATGATGAACTGTGCTTCTTCATCGTTACTGTTGAAGTGATTCTCTCTGCTCTGAGAAGTTTGCTTTTTATGCAGTGGCCGTGGAAGGGTAGTTTCGGTATAAAAAGTCAGTCAACGAGTGACGTTGACCAAATAGGGCATTGTAGGTGGTGGGAAGTTGGAGTGTATTGACGAATGGACGGCTGAGATTGGTTTGGAATTATGAGCGGTTTGTCATGGTGGGTACTCCAAGTAACGGGGACGCATCGTTGACCGAGTTTGGAGTTAACTAAACAGTGTCATATAATCTGTGTGCATGAGTGGATTTGGGTGGAGGGCGGTTCAAATGGTTTTTGATTTAACGGAGGAAAAAATAGTTAGTTTTAGTTTGGATTCAGATTCCGTGCAGCTTCGTGAGTCGCTGTACGGGTCATAAATGGCGTCGTTTTTTACATTTTTCCAAAATCAGTCACGTGTCCCTTTTTTCCCTTCCATCCACATTCATCTCAATTATCAATCTATTTACATTCAAGCTTCACGGGTGGACTATCTGATAAATGCAAACATCCTTCAATAAAACATCCGTTCTTTCCTGACACTTCTTAAGCAAATCCAATATCCACGACGTTGAAAATCGTAGAAGATCCGCTCATGGTGGCGTGAAATGTTCATACCACCGCCGAGACTTGATAGGTCGACGTTGACGGTAGATTTTTTTGCTGTTACGGCGAGGATTATTGAATAGGTTTTCATGTAGTTTCCAAATCTTCTCCTTGAAGCTTCGCGAAGCCGGCTTCGACGTTGGTGCGCTCGCTCACCATTAATCGGAGTTTTTATCGATTTTTGGGAATTTCCGGGGTATGATAATTGAGGTGAATGTGGATGGGATGGAAAAAAGGGACACGTGGCTGATTTTGGAGAGAGATGTAAAAAACGACGTCGTTTTTGACCGTGCAGCGACTCGCGTAATTGCACGGGATCTGAATCCAAGTTTAGTTGACAGTGAAATTCATTAAAAAAAAGTTAATTTTTATTTTCATTTATACTTATTTTTTTTGAGTTATAAAAAATCAGTTCAAACTAAGAAAGATTTCGAAATGTGAATACGGGTCAAATTATACTGTTTATATCAGAGTGAAATTGAATGCATTGGCCGTTTTGTTTTAGGAAATATAAAATTTCTACGCAAGGTTGATGGTTTTGATATTAGGAGGAGCTGTGGCAGTTGTTTTGGTTTTGATGTTATTAAAGGTGTTTAGGATTGGTTCACACGATGTTTTTGGTGGAAAGTGCTTTTGTTTATGCTTTGCTGTCTTAGCACTTTAAACTTCGGTCCGCTATCCATCTACTCAATTGGCCAAGCCCGTTTCCTAATCTCGGTCCAATTCAGCCCAAACTCATCACACACGACACAAAAAAAAATTACAAGTAACGTTGTATATTTCGAAAATAAATAATATTTAATAAATCTAAACCTATAAAAGAATAGAGAAAATAATGTTTAACCAAATATAAAATTATAATTTTATCTCTCTCTTCACAATTTCACCACTCTCTTCACCATTAATTACAAATATGTCATTAAAATTAAAAATAATGGACCCAGTCTTACTCATTAAATAAATTTTAAAATATTAAAAATCAATAGTTAAAAATAGAAAATTAAATTTTGAAATTTGAAATTATTAAAAATTAACATTAAAAATAAAAAAAATTAAGCGGGAAATATTTAGCATTTTTAGATAAATCAAAGGGAGACACGAGAAAAATTCTCGTCGGGACGATGAAAGCGCAGCTAGTTAGTAACATATTTTCAATTTCAGGTTGTTATGGATTCCATTTCCGCTGAGATGGCGGCCCTTGTTCGTGTGAAGCAAAAGGCTGGTGCGTGATTGCAATGGTGATGGTGCTTCTCTCGGTTCCAGAATGATGTCGCCTCCCGATCCGGATTCTTTCCAAGTTAAAATGAATGCACTTTTTGTTGCGCTCTTTGATGTTGCTATCAAGATTGTTAAACTCTCAAGTTAAATTTACGATTCTACTAATTTTACGTATCTACATGTACATTTTGAGTAAGCTCTTAAGTTGAAACTTTTTCTGGTACATTTCGAGTAAACTCTTAAATCGGTAGAAACATCAACTTCGAGTTTCAATTTTTCACTATTTTTGTCGACAATTTTTTCGACTCTAAAGCTATGTGATCATAGTGATTGTACCACACATGAAGAGAAAATGTGGGCTGCAGTAAATGTAGCATTAGATGCATCACATGGCATTGAGAATTATCGTAGTAATAGACACGGATGTCAGGTTAATGACTCATCTCCTCAACTTGATGATTCTTTCGACATAGACATGAAGAAGCTACAAATCCAACTATTTTAAATGATAATACAGATTCAGATCATGATCATTATGTTTTGCCTACTGCGTCCACACATGAGCATAATGATCGCAAGGGAATGCACCTGTGGAGCTTGACACTACATTTAATTTTTTTAAGTTTCTTTTACGCTCAGACTTTATAGTTTACTATAAAATTTGCACGGTTTAAGCGTTTTGTTAAGCTTGTGTTGATCACGTTGTTTTACCTTAGACTATAGTAGCACATGTTTTTTATATTAATTTTATTGTTCAAATTAATATTATTTTAAATATAAAAAAAATATACTATATATAACATATAAATAAAATATCAATTAATCACTAATCCATAAGTTGAAACCTCTCTCTTTGGCTCGATTTATCGCCTGGACAACTATGCTAAGGATAATAAAAAAGGACAACGATGGTGACTGAAATGATGAAAAACCCAAGGAATATCCATATCAAGTTGCAGTGCACGTGTTGTAGAACTAGTCAAAATTCAAATGCTTCACTGAAGCAATAGTGGCAGACCAACAGATCCCTGATATCAGTCACCATACATGATGATTTGCAGCATTTTACTTGTGTCAGTATTCATCTGAATTCCCACAGCCTACTCCTGTTTAGAAGGTTGTGTTTACGAGGTTGTCAAATTATAGTATTGATACTACTCCCTCCGTCCCATTATTATCTTCCTGTTTGGTAGTTATCACGGTTTTTAAGAAAATTTATGTTATGTGAGATAAAAGTAGGAAAGAGAATGAGTAAAAAGTG
>JAWWMW010000708.1:102606-115141 GCA_035048345.1 Echeveria elegans
TTGATTTGGTGCAGATGAGAAAGATTTTGGAAGTGGAGCAGCCGAGTCCGCTGAGGTATTTACTCGGAGCAGTGGTTATGATGATCGGTGTTGTGTTTCCGGTTGGGTGTATGATGTTTAGGCATAAGCGTGGTCCTTCTAAGCAGACGTAGGTATACATATTAGGGATTTTTTTTAATAAGTTTTTTGTGTTCCATTCGCGTGTTGTGAATGGCGAAAGCAGATGTTGTCTTAGAGAGTCCTCGGTTTAAGCGGATCGCATTCATTTTGATTCAGATCTTGTGAATCAGAATTTGAGGAGTCGTATAATTTTGTGCACTTTTGACTATGAACCTGAAATGTTAATGTAAACGAAATGGTCAGGTTTGGGTCTCGATGTGTGTTTAAACTTTAAACTGAGTGTCGCACTCCATATAGCGACATTGTTTATATGTGAAAGTTTTTTAAGCTGCATTTTGAGTTAAACTATGTCAAGGACTTGCGATATGGTGTGGTCTTGTGGACAAGGATGGGCATTTTCTTTCTTTCCTTGATGGTCTGACTAGTGGAGAGGTTCGTACAAGATTGTTGTTTACTGGTTATAATGCAAAATAGTATCTTGCTGAATGCAATGCAAGGTTAGCTTACAAGAATGTGTGCAAGGATGGAAATTTGGTTTTGCATTTTAGATGTTCAAGTTAATATTGAAGTTAGCATTGGGGTACGCTTCTAGCATGAGTTGTTACTATGGTTATTCAGGTTAATATCAATTAATATGGTGACGTTTCTTAGCATTAGTTTTTTTTGATGTGGATAATTTTTTAGTTGCTCTTGATCTGAGCTCCATGATGCACTGGGCAGAAACCTGGATTTCCACTGATTTTCTGATGTCTTATGAGACTCATGACATGGACTTTATGTTCAACCCTTTTACTATGCCTCGACTTAAAAAATGGTTTTGAGGCCACTACTTAAACATTATACGATTGACTGAATGCATGTGAATGTAAGCACCAATGCACAGTGTTACCTTTGTCATCCCGTAATTCCATATCTCTAATTCCACACTACTGTTTTGATAGTGAGACTTTTGTGGGCTTGAATTTAACTTTGCTTATGTTTTTGTTTCGGTAGCAAAGTTTAATATAGCAAACCTACTTGGGAGTAGTGAAGTAGATGCTCGTTTAGTCAAATATGTGTATACATCTTACAGCTGGTTAGATGAGGCAACAAAAGTCCCAGTTCTGGTACCCCAGACTTTGCATCTTTGTGCCTCGCATCTTCTCTTAATTACTCCAAGAATGTTATTTTGGTAATGAGTACTTACGCATTGTAAAGTGACTTACCTCCCAGTCTCAGCAGTATTCCGTCACAATTTATGCAAAAGATTTATAACATGTAGATCGATCAACATCAAATGTAACGTCTGATGAAAAAAATGAATAAAACATCAGATTTAGTCTGATGAAAATAAATGCTATGGCATCAAAACTTCACATACAATTCGCAACAAAAGGTGATTATTCTTGTGATGTATAACCAGAAGGATCAAAAGCATCTATCCCAAATTCCAACTTTTCACAGAGGTGCAACAAGTCTATCTATTGGAAGCTGGGGCACTCAACAGATGAGTAGAGAAGCGCGGCCTATGCATCTGTTAATATGAAGGATGATAAAATCACAACATACGACAGGAAGAAGAACAAAGCTAACTGAAGCAACAACTTCGGGTGTTCCCTCAAGTTGGGAGATGCCACTGACCTGTGTAATATAGTGCCAGAAGTTAAGAGATTTGGAATGCAAGATGAGGTTAATGTGTTCTTTTAACCCACTATAGCTGTAGACAATTCATGGAATCTCACCTAGCAATGCGTTGAGAGAATCGAGGGAAAGGCAGGCTCTGGATAAAAACTATGCCTGGCCCTTTTAGAACTGCTGTTACTTGATGTTCTCCCTGAATGTCATGAAAGGGGTTAGTTAAGGTGACCTTGTTAGACAATGCACTGTATAGTGTATACATTTGTTTTGTTAATAAGCTTATCGATATAAATGGTCAAGAGGCCTTCAACAAATAAAGATACTGAATCCCATAAAGGAATTCTTTTAAGCATTGCTCAAATAAACAATTAGCCATTTCACAAGGTGGAAAGCAGAACAATACCCCGAAAACAGCTCTTCTACTTGGAGCATTATTCTGGATTTTAACATTGACAGTCGATGAAACAGCAGCAATGCAAGAGACATCAACCGTCAGAACCTCACCAACCTCTAGAAGTTTTTGGACAGCTGTAAAACAAGTATCAGTCACCTGTTTGATAACCCGCTCAGTACCTCCACTAGGAATTATGAAACATTATACTCAACGGGTAAAGATGAGTAAAAAATATCAATCTCAGGTTTAATTATCCTTGAGACTGACATGATGATTTCAGGAAAAGAGACAGCCTACTTATCTACTTCCATCTGCAAAAGAATCGCTGACCAGTTGACTCATGGTTGTACATATGTAGACCATGTAAAGCGGGAGACAAGGAAAAAGGGAAAAAGAGAGAAAGGGGAACAAACAAAACAGTTGGGTAAACACAACAGTTGTTGCTGAAAAACTTGAAGTTAGGGTTTTATTAAAAAGTATTCCTCCAGTTTCATCTAGACGTCAATTATTATATATGAACCTATTGTAACTGTCAACAAAAGAATAAGAATGGATTTATCAATACTGGGCAACCAGCTATTTTAGCATGTTCAGGGCTTTAAATGTATCAAAAATATAAAATAATAATAAGAAGACACTTATGGCTTACCAGAACCACCTGCAACAATGAAAGCAAGTCCATTTCCAGATAGTTTTTGCCTAAGAAATCCCTACTCATGCAAGCACCAGTATGTCAAACAAAGTTAATGATAAATAGGGAAGTTATAATGCCAACTGGAAGCTCCAATGAGTAACATAGTCAATATAACAGTAGACAACTGATATCTAACCTGAACCCCAGGGATATTCCTCAGCCTAACCTCTACTCCATCTGGTATGTTCCTTATCCTTTGATTAACAGCATTGCTAACTTTCACATCATTGACTGAGCAAAGAAATGCATCTGGCTACATTCATTTAAGGCAATTACAATCATTTCAACTTTCAACATAGTACGCTACTATATCTTTCTAACAAATCAGGAATATCGTATAAAATACGCAGGTGTAACCACAAGAACCATTTATGGGTTAAGGGTATCTCTAATTTGAAATGATATAATTTAACTTGGTATGCGTTCAAGGCAAGGTTTCCAAAGAATTCATTTATTGCACTAAAAAATTATATTCCGTTCACATAAAAACTGATAGTTTCAGGCTTTTTGCTGAACCAATATGACTATAATAAATATGGTAAATCAGGTAAGTGTTGGATTGATGACACATACATATGAAGAGAAAGTAATTAAAATTGGCAACCTACTGGAAAAGAAAAAGAAAAAGAAAAAGATAGTATTAGAGATGAAATATTCAGCCTTCCGAAGGTTTTATGTTACCTGACATAAAATGTCGCCGCCTAATATTGCCAAATCAAGCTACATAGTACAGACACAGTTTACATAAGAAGTTAGTAATGCATAACATATAATCTTTTACCATGTCATAAATTATAATTGACAATTAATGTAAATTTGTATTTCCCTTAAGTATTCAACAGTGGAATTTTTCCAAAAAACAAGTACTCAGCAATGGAAAACAAACCGGGAGAATTCTTGCAAGTGATGGTGCTGCTATTCCGACAAACCCATCATTTTGACCAGAGTTTCTCACAACTATACAAGACACATTCTTTCCAAAAAGCCATTGCAGTAAACCAGCTTCATTTTCAGGCTGGTAGACATTCTCCATTTCCATTGAGCCAGACATATAGCAAACAGATCCTGCACAAGAATTTACCAATCAGTCAAGTAACATCTATTAATTCAAAATTACTCCAATTGGATGCTGAAAAACATCTACGTGATTTCTAAACTCACCAGTAAACTAACACAATACTTACCAGGCTTCGCGGAAACGCTTTCACCGGGCTTCAACATAATCTTCCACGCAAATTACAAACAAAAGATAGTTTAGTAATTCTACCAAATTCAAGCTGAATTAACCAAACAAACAAACACATATACTGTACATTGCATACCTGAACTATCTGAGCTTCACCTCCCAGTATCTGAAACGGAATCAGAGCATCTTCCGGACTCTAAATAAATAAAAAACAAATCCAATCAACTCCAACACCAAAATCATCCTTCATCACAACTCCTTCCAAAATTCAAATCTCAACGCTACAACGAGTACCTGGTAAACGTACGGCTGAAACGGCGTGTTGAAAAACGGAGCCGCCATGTCCAAGCAGGGGCAGGTCTCCGATTACAACGACTTCAGATCGAAAACCCTAGAATTCGTTCTTCTTTCAATTTCCACCAAATTCGACGCAAAATCCAACGCCTCTCTCTACTTTCTCTCTTTCGATTTCGCTCACTGAGCGTTGTCGGCGACGCAGCGATCGACGATGGCCATCGGCCCTTTTTTTTTCTCGCTATTTCTAATTCGGAGCTTCTTCACAACGGGACCTCAGCCCTGTGATTGGTGGAAACGATGACAGTCTGGCGGTTTATGTCCACTTGTCCGACTTTCATTGGTCAATTCCTTCCTCACAAACGTGTCATTCTTGACGTTTTGACGATCTGTATTATTAAAACTTTACAATTTAGACCCTGAAGTAAAGTAAGTTACACTTATTCTTCAACATTTTCCTGAACACAAACTAAGATGTGCAGAACAAAACGGTTATCTTGAAGCGTGAGCCGTTCGTTTTATCGCAAGAAATTTACGACTTGTACTTCACAGTTTAAGGACAGACTTCATCATCTTCAGCTGTAAAATTATAGTGCAGGTATGATGACTTGTGGTTGAATTCAGCTCAGCTTAGGGACATTTCAGGCTTCTTTGATCAAACTTTAATACATAATGATGGCACTATTTGACCTTAGACATTTGAAAGAAGTTAGTACAAGGAAATCAACTACTCCTTCCCATTTTGATCTTTTCATTTGGATTGATGACACGATAATTAAGGAATAATAAGAGCGTGAGAGTAAAATAAGATAAAAATAAGTAAGAGAAAGATAAAGTAGGAAAGAGAATGTATTGTGAGAGTGGATTAATTATCATAAAATGAAATAGGAAAAACTTTAGGAGACATCCAAATAGAAAAATAAGAAGAACAAAAGAGCAAATAGAAAAAGTAAGAAGAACAAAAGAGGACAGAGTGAGTATAAAATTTTTGTCGGACAAATTTCCATATGAAGGATAAGAGAGCTTTATTTCGATCAAAATCGAGTCTCTGCTGAATTTACTCGATGTCTTATTACCAACAATGTTTTTTTGCAGTAATGAATAATTCTTAAAGTGGACAATTTGCATGAAATGACTGACGATGACGATGGGATTTCAGTTGAAGATCAAACTGTGTAATGTGGGTTCACTTCAATGTCGAGTCCTCTCAGTTTTGCAAAAGACTCTACTTTGCCTTTGAAGGTGTGGATCTCTCTCAGTCTGCGGAACAGTAAGGTAGTGTCAGCAATTTTATTTATCGATTATTTGGAGATAAGAGAATACTAGTAACCTTGCGATTTCTGCTCTTCGTTTGGCTTCTTCAGCCATGACGCTGATATCCTTGAAAGCATGACGATCAAAATGGGACTTATGGTCTGATGATGGAAGGCCGTGAAGAGTTCTCTGCTCGGCTGCCCAAGCAGCTTCACGCTTTTCCTTCCCAAAGTCGCGTTGGGTACTGAAAGCTGTCTGAAAGAGACAAAACAAAAGTGGAAATCGACCACAACAATCGAGCTGACTGAAACCTAAAGTTGGAGTGATAATAACTCACTTTATTATCAGTAACTAGACCCCATGCTCGTCCGCTGAGCGCATACCGAACAGCAAATTTAATTGGATCGAGGAAAATGTAGATAACAATAGTGTACAACCAGATAACTGCTGTCCACTTCCATCCAATGGCATGAATTCCAGCGAACTCGATTGTGACAACAGCTGATACTACGGTCGCGATCTGCAGAGAAAGAGGCATCAACATACGTAGAAGAACGAGAATCTTTAAATATGATACAAAAAGGCAACAGAAAATATGATGTCGATGTCTGACCAGTTGTGCAACTACGAAAGCGGCAAGAAGAAGAAGACCAGGCATCTCCATGAACGACCAGCCTCTTGAACGTGTAACAAATATTAAAGCCTGGCTGATCGTGCTAACTTGAAGATAGACAGCAGAACCTAATTTTCTGTTCAGCAAATCAGCTACAGCCGGATCTAAGATATTGAGTTTGTGCTTGTTAAAATCTTCTGCGCCAAAATGATCCTGATATTGTTGATAGAGAGAGAGTAAGAACCATTATCTTTCCAAGTAGAGCAACAACTCTGGGAAGTGTATAGAGCCTATCGGCTCACATCAAGGGGAGCAAGGAAGACTCACATTGAAAAAACTAGTTTCGTAAGTCAGCCAGAAGAAGATAACAGTTGTAATGGCCAGGTAAGTCCCAATGACAACTCCAGTCGCAAATATCTCACTCAGCTTCCAACTATCAGGAACTGGGGACGGCTTGACCCTGTCTTTAGAAATGGTCATGATTGTACCTAAAACAGGAATTCAAAGCTATCGGTTAACTTATGTAACAAGTGCAACATATAACTTTTTCTTCCTTCAAAAAAATAACACTGCTGAATGTTGAAAGTTTTGATATACCATCGTTCAGGATAGCAATGACAAGAACCATAAAGGGAGGGAAGTTGAACCTCCAGAACGAAGTCAGCAAAACAAAACCAAGCTGCCAAAACAGAATTAACAAAAATTATATAACAAGCTGTTCTTCACATATCTGAATCTTCATTTGTTATTCAAGAAACAGAGGTCAGCATGAGTGAGGGGATTATTCAAGTATCTCTGCTTACCACAATACGTATTGTTATGGAAACTGCATATATCTGAAAATGAAGATGGAGATGAGATAGTTAAGAGATAACAATTCGAACATTTATAGGACAGGTTTACTGACCAGCAAAAATGAATTTTCAGAAGGTAAAAGTCACCGTGTAGTTCTTCATCCTCTGGAAGATTGCTCGACTTGTCAAGACAGCACTGATGATGACACTTAACCCAGGTTCTGTGAGAACTATATCAGATGCACTTCGAGCAGCATCAGTTGCATCGGCAACAGCAATTCCAATATCGGCAACCTTCAAAGCAGGAGCATCATTCACCCCATCTCCGGTCATTCCAACAATGTGCTTCCTGGCTTGTAATCGTTGAACAATCTCATACTTATGTTCTGGAGGCACAGAGGTAGAAGTTTGAGCCGAGGAATATTCGATGACAGTATAAATAAACCGGTTCGAACAATATACTTACCTGGAAATACACCAGCAAATCCATCAGCTTTTTCAATGAGTTCATCCACTGGTAAAGCACCAACTGATCCATCCTTATGGTCCCCAAGCAATGAAGAGGATGGGTACATGTTCGTACCCATTCCAAGTCTTCTACCAGTCTCTTTACCAATAGCTAATTGGTCACCTGAAATGATTCACAATATCATCAGCATCAAAACCGTTTGAGTAAACTCATAATTGAGCAACTGGGCAAAAAAACAACTGCTAGCTTCGATTTCATATTTAATATATTACAAAATCTTGTAACATTTTAAAGAAATCAGCTGACATTTGATGCAAAAAAAATTTAAAATATGGCCAGTTGCATCAGACATTGTATTCAAGTTTCTTCCATTTTCTAAATTTAACAAAACAATCCAGTGAGGCAGTTCCCAATTCTGAGGGAAAATGATATGCAATTTGTTCAACATTATGACTTTTAAGATTTTTTTACCAGTACCCTTACCTGTGATCATTTTCACACTAACACCAAGATCCAAAGCCCTTCTGATTGTCTCTGCACTATCATGGCGAGGCGGGTCAAATAGAGGTAAGAGACCAACAAATTCCCAGGGTCCACCAGCACTGTCTTTTGTCCCTTCAGGCACATCCTGTGATTATTCATAATCAGCTAAATACAGTATACCGTGTTTTATAAGAAAATGAAATCTAAATATGGTGAGCACCTGGCGAGCAACACCTAGAGATCGAAGCCCGCGCTCAGCAAATTTATCTATGATTGAGTGCACTTTTTTCTCAATATCCGACTTGTTGTGCGCCAGATTCAGAATCTATGAAGAAAATGAAAATTCCAGACAAAATATTAAATTTTGGAATCTATTCCGATGGGCTTGTAGCTATGATCAAAGCTAGTTTCCATATCAGACTCTGCATCATCTTGCTTTCTTAGTGCACCCTTTCTAGCCCAAGTTCAAATTAAATATTCTCTAGAAAGTTTCTCTCTTTTTGGTCTGATGAGAATCTAAACTCACCTAGTAAAGTTAAACTCAGCCATTCAACACTTTAAATAAGCTCAAAAAAATACAATTTTTATCTGACCGTACATAAATAGAGACAACATACCTGCTCTGGTGCACCTTTGCTCACCCTATGCATATCACCAGCTTTATCAGTGTAAGTAAGTGCTGTTCGTTTATCAGTAGGATTGAAAGGAAGAAAGTGAATTTCTTTGATTCCAGCTCGTGCCTGTAAATAAATTGATGACAAAGATCATGATTCATGATGCTTTGTGCAAACACCATCCGTAAAGACATAAAACGATGATGTTGTGTTAAGATAATAAAACAAATATCAGGCAAAAATGACTTGACTGCTAGCACCATATATTATAAAGTGGAAAAATGCATTAAGATTAGATGGAGCATAGGCATAGGGAGAACAACGTATATTACCTCCTTAGGATCTGCTAGCATTGCCACGATTGCAGCATCTATAGCATCTTGATTTTCCAATCTTGATGCCCTTGCAGCCATCAATACAACCAAGTCCTTGTCAACACCATTTGCAAAAACCTGGAATGCAGTAGACATCGTTGAGCAACAAACTCACAATGTAATCGATCAAAATCATATGCAGCATTTTCTGAGTTAAAATCATGAGACTCAAAGCATGATACATGTTCCTTCTATCAACTCTGCAAACTGCTTAAAAAATTAATACTCAATATTAAAAAAAGCACCTCAATCATATTTTTATCAACTGTAAGTCTGTTGAGAGTCAAAGTGCCAGTTTTATCACTGCATAGCACGTCCATCCCGGCCATTTCTTCAATAGCTGTCATTCTCTTGGTTATGGCACCCTTGTATGTATTAAAACATCATCAAAAACCACATGCGTCTAAAAAATTTACCAATACTCAAAAAAACCAATTCATATGTGAATATACATAGATAAGTAAATAAGGCCTCACAAACCTGCTGAGACAGACGATGGGAACCAATAGCCATTGTAACAGAAAGAACTGTTGGCATTGCAATGGGGATGCCACCAATAAGAAGAACCAGAAGATTATCAATGCCTGTGAGATATCCTCTACCTTGAAGCCCGTATATAACAACTATCTCAATAGCCATTCCGATTGCAATCGAACAAATGCAAAAATTTCCAATAGCTGTTAAGACCTGAAATTATAAAGTGCAATCAGAGACTGACTGCTGTTAAAAGGACAAGTTTTACTTCAACTTATAAGATTCATGGGAAATGAATACAGCATAGTTCAATTGTCACTTGATTATTTATATTTAAGTAGCACTGACGGAAATTGGTACCATCAATTTGGATGGTAATCAAATGAGAAGACATGACAACAAACCTGTTGAAAATGCCCAACATGAGTAGTATTCTCCACCAGATGAGCTGCTTTCCCAAAGAACGTATGGACTCCAGTTGCAATAACTACAGCTTCAATTTCACCTTGCTTGCAGGTTGAACCAGAGTACACGCCGCTACCAGGATGTTTTGTAACTGGCAGTGATTCCCCAGTGAGAGCAGACTGATCAACAAAAAAAGAGCTTGCAAGATTCAGTACAAGATTACCCATGGAGTTGGAATCACTTAAAATTATCACTGTTCGGAATGAAGAGCCAAAAATGCAATCAACTAGGAGCGAATGTCCAAACAAAGTGGATGCAAAAGAAGTTTTAGATTTTCATTCAAAAAAAATTGAAACTGATAAAATGTCAAATCAAGTAAAATTAGATGAAGAACAGCGGATTGATAATAAATGGTATCAGTCCCATGCAAAGATTTGTCTGTAATTTCCACTATCTGTCACTGCATTTATATATTTATTTCCTAAAAAATTGAAGTCGTCCAAGGTGGCCCGCAACAACAACAAAAATGATCAAAAATAAATAAAAACCTTCTATCACCAACCTGGTCAATTTTCAGAGGATCTCCTTCAAGGAGGCGTGCATCAGCTGGAATAATGTCACCTAGCTTGATGCTAACAATATCACCAGGAACCAAGACTGCTGAATCTTCTTCTCTCCATTTCCCATCACGTAAAACCTAATTATGACATCAACCAAGGTCATTAAACAAAGAACAAGCGAAGATATACATCGCTTCATGAACAGAAATTATGAATAATTAACCTTTGCTTTTGGAGCCAACCTAGCCATAAGGGCGGCAGCGGCATTTCCAGCATTATTCTCCTCAATGAATTGATAAATAGCAATGCAATGATACCAATAAAATCTTGGTAATCAGGTTTCCTGTTCTGCAATCACATGGAAAATTTTCCATAAATAAGCATCCATTTTGGCTTTAAACTGAGTGATGATATACAATAAATTACAAGCTAAAGTGTTTACTGACAGATACAACAATTTTTGCATAGACTTACGTGTCCATTTGTAAGAGCTATGGCCATGATTGCTGCCGCCTCCATAACCCATGACAAGGGATTCCACATGAAACCAAGGAATTTCAGAATTTTGCTTTCCTGAATAGAAAGCATCAGTCTTTCAATCTCATTCGATCAATAAAAACAGTTAATTTCTTCTTCATAGAGTAAGTTAAACAGAAGGAATTCTGGGCTTCAACCAACCTTCTTTTCTTCAAGCTTGTTGTACCCAAAAACATCCAATCGATTCTGAACCTCATCTGAGCTGAGGCCCTCTCGTGTACAATTTAATGATAGAAAAACTTCGACGATGGGAATGTTTTCCTAATATGAACACCTGATAAATTAGCATTTATCAAAGTGCAAATTTTTTACACATAAATGGGTTTAATTTATGTTGTTCGTCATCAGAAGCGAATATTATACAAACATGACAGTTATTGACTATAACTCATTAACTTCATCCTTACTCTACGTGACAAACATGAATGTTAGCTACATTTATTATGTCACATACCAAGTCCACAGCCTCTTTACTGATGGCTTGGAGAGCAATACTACTGTCCATTGTCGAACTTCTTCAGCCGACAACCAAGAGTACCAATGAGCAATATCTAACACATCAATAAGATTCTCATCAGATGGAAGCTGTTGCAACATAGATCTCTATACACATCCAGAATAAATACTCAAGCTTCTACTCATCAAAAACTAGGTATTCTCAAACAAACATGACCATAAATCCAACCGTCCCATCATAACCAAAAAAACACAGTAATTTCACAATTATATCACCCATACAGTTCACACAATAACACTCTCAACTCTCACATGCATTTCCACAAACACAAACAACCATCACTGAAAACAGACACAACTCATGAAAATCACACCATTTCACTTCCAACCAAGAGCACGAAAAAAAAATACCAGCTCAGAACTCAATCTGGTTAATCAGAAAACCAGCATACCATACTCCAATCAAAACAGTAACATTCTTATCATATATATACAAAGCACATTCCTTTACTAGACGGTTGCATTGTAATCCACTAAATACAACACAGTCAGATTACACGACAAGATAGTACAGATGGTAGTACCATTCACCTCTACCTTCTTTTTCATCCTCTTCCGCTGCTGCTACTTCTTCGTCATCCATTGATCAAATTAAACCGTGCAAGACGACAATTTTCGCCTCTGAAATGCCGCCTGGACAGCTTTAGCGTATCAACCCATTTCGGCAATTGTTTAATTCGAGTGTAGTTTCCGAAGACGAGAAAGAAAGTGAAATCGACGTTTAGCGATTTCGACATTGGTTTCGGACACTTGGTTCTATGCTTGGCTTGCCTGACGTGTTGCCCACGTCACCTCACGTCTCAACTTTCAACACATTGGGCCCAGAAGTTTACAATATTACAAAATTTCCCCCTAACATTTTGTCCACGCCACAAGGAGTTGGTCAACGCCTGTGCTCCTTGTTTCCGACTGGAACGTGTGATTAAAAGTTTTGGAATTTGACGGAAGCGAAAATGTCGGTAAATTTGATGATGGAATGACTATTGTACTGCGACTGGGAAGTTAGTGGTTTGATTGACGGGTATTTGGGTATGAGAGATCGTTTCACAGGTGTTTGATGAAATGCGAAGTTGAGAAACAGGTACCATTTGCCATGAAATTATGGAACAAAATATGAGTTTTGAATGCAGGTTTGAG
>JAWWMW010000708.1:119310-134692 GCA_035048345.1 Echeveria elegans
AAATGGGAGCCCTGGGATTTGCCTGGTGAGTCATAAATTCGATTCCTTTTTCACTATTTTGATTTTACAATTTGGGAATTTAGGGTTTTGAATTTGGGATTTTATGGTTTTTTATTTTGAAATCTCAGGCAAATTCTAATATGCTGTAAGTCAAAATTGAGTTTTATTTTTTATTTTTCGTATGTTTAAAATTTTGGGAATGTCCGTGCAGAACAATCTGTGTTGAAATCGGACGACAATGAGTGGTTTTTCTTCTGTCCACGAGATCAGAAGTTCCCGAGTAGTTCGAGACTGAACCGAGCTACATGTAAAGGGTTCTGGAAGGCGACAGGGAAGGACAGGAAGATCAAGAGTAAGAGCAAGAAGAGCGACATTGGGATGAAGAAAACCCTAGTGTTTCACACTGGCCGTGCTCCGGAAGGTAAAAGGACTCCCTGGGTTATGCATGAGTATCGTACTACTATGAAGGAGTTGGATGGAACTCTCCCTGGCCAGGTTAGTTCCGTTGCCTCACCACTTTATGTTCTTGTTTTTGATATCCGTCTGCGTGAAATTTGATATCCATGAATGTTTATTACCTAGTTTTCATGAAGCTTGTTGGTGACATTTTCCCTTCAGTGTTGGAAATTGAAAGGATTTTATGCATTTTAGGATGCAGGTTGCCATGAGAGAGTGCACTTTAGGTTTACGGTTAGCTAATTGCTTGTAAAGTCTAGCGCTTGGTTTATACAAACTTTTTTGTTTCATTGCTGCAATACTGCCTGGTTACATATTAGAAAATGAGTGGTAAAATGGAGTATCTAAATAACTGTCTTCAACGATGGCGATGGCCCGTGGACTCAATTCCTTTGTTTGTTTTTTATTTTAGGGGTACCTTTTTATTTTTTCATTCATGTCTTTGTTTAAAAAAAATTGGAGCTTTCACAGACAATTTTGTTATACATATTCTTATGTTTTTGCAGAGACCATATGTTCTCTGCCGTTTATTTAAAAAGGACGATGATAGCATATTAGATGCAACTGACAACAATGTGGAAGTTGCATCGTTATCTCCCGTACCTTGTGAACTCTCTGTCGTGGAACTTAAACCAGAGCATATGTCGCGTCAAGCGGAATGTTTTTCCGAACACGAATGTGAGAAAGCACCTGTAACTTCTGAATATTGCAACGGTGAAAGTTCTAAGGCAACAGGTCAGGAACCACTGCAAGATATGAACTTGGAGTATCTAAAGTGGTTCCTTGACCCGGATCCCAACGACCTCTCTTTACTCGAATCATCAACGGTAGAGAGCATGGGATCATCGTTGCCTCCCCACTCGGCTACTGATAATTGCTGCAGAAATGGACACGATGAATTTACATCTGATGTCCTGCAGTCAGTTCTTTCAGATTCATTAGACTTCGAAATTCCATGGTACGAGTTTATGAATCAGTTAGATGTCCCTGGCACGGACAGCGGGGTATTCTTGCAGTCAAAGTCGGAGAATACTGATTTGGTAAATATACTACCCTGAGTATTTTCTTATTTATCCGATTCAAAACATTGAAATTTATACCACCATGATTCCCATCATTTTTTTATTGTTCTTGTTCTAGTATCTTCAGAGTCAGCTGGATGCAGAGCTTGAACCTTATGCATCCAATGCGGATAGCAGTGGCCCTATACCATTGACCGAGGGTACATCTACTTCCTTTCAAGAACTTCACAACTTACGAACTCGTCCGGAGCCCCATAGTGGTGTGTTCTTAGGGGGTTCCGGCGCGGACAACAATCCAAGCAGCAATGATCAAGCTACCCATACTGGAATCCAAATTCGGTTCAGACAACCTCAAATTCAAACTAGACCAGAGAACACTAACATCAACAATCACGGAACAGCCCAAAGAAGAATTCATCTTCAGACAAGTCTCGGTAGAAGCCAAATATCAACCGAGTCGGTCTCCGGTGCTGAAATCACCTCAAAGTTTTTAAAGCCTAAACACACCGAGCAGACAGTCACCAGGAAGCTCATCACTTCACTATCCGGCGGTACGATCTCACGCAAGCTCATCATTGGGCTGGCTTCCATCACCTTAACCATGTTCTTCGTCTACACCGGCATATACTATGTCTCCTCCTAGGCGGGGTAAACCTCCCATTTTGTACCTTTTACTAGTGCCCAGGTTTGATATTTTTGGTATGTAACTGGGTAGCTAAAAGTACATACAGCACTTTAAATTAATTGGTCCATGACATCTAATATATAACAGAATAGGGTGTTGGTCGGATCATCCAATCGAAATATTTATAAAAATGCTATCCGATCGGATTTTAATCAAACGGGTCAAGTCTGACCTATTAAAAATTAAAAATTAAATAAATTTACATACAATACACAGATCCGGCCTGACCCAAAAATTAAAAGTTTTATTTTATACAGATCACACGTGCCCAAAAATGATCGATCGAATTACGCACGTGTTGACCGATACGATTGCGCATTCAGAACGACGCATCCTGTCAGAACGACGTACAGTAAACTAGTGTTAAATAAAATGCAAACAGTGTTTGGTTAGAAGGTTAATGGTTCAGTGGTTAATTTTGAAATTGATGTTGTTTTTATATGATTAGCTAGATTTATGAGAGAGAATATTTAGTTTTTATAATGTAAAAATAAAAAATTAATTATTTTTGGAACATCTAACTAAACTAGGTAACAGAGATCCTTCTCTCACTCAGTGCAATCAATCCTTCTCAATCCAAAGTTCCAATCTTTCACCGATTACAGGTACACAGATCCCTCCACTCCATTCTGCATCTAAGTTTTCATCTTTGTAATTCAAACCCTAGTTTTTTATTTTTCTGTAATTTTTTTAGTTTTGAGTTTTGATCTCAGTTCATTAATTCATATATCTGTTGTGTATCTGGTGATTTTGTGTCTATGAAAATGGGACAGATACAGTTGATTTTTTAAGAGGTTAACCTAAGAAATTTTCTAGTGTAATGTGTTTGTGTGATTTTTTGAAAAAGGGTTGTAACTTGTTTGATCAGAATCACAAGAATGTCGTTCGGCTCCTCTTCCTTTCCTCAGAGACTACTGACACCGCGGCCACTGCCACAGTTAGGGCCTTATGCTCAGCCTTCGTCAAATCATTATTATGTGATGAGTCCACCAGTTCCTCCACCGCAGAATGCTGCACAGTATCCATGTATAACCTTGAGGGCAGCGAACTTGTAACCAAGACACCAAGTAAACAATGTTTTTGTTGGAGAGTGTAAAGTGGGAGCGAAAACTGAAGGATCAAGTCTTACGGATTATGAATGTAGAGCTATGTATGTTCCGGTAAATGAATGGTATGCGTCTTCTGAATCTAGCTGTCAAGGTCCAGTTCTTATCGACTCTCGGGGCAATCCCATTTTTACAAATTTATTTTTTTGCAATTTTTGCCTTCAAGCTTTGTTGGGAATTCATAAAGTTTATGTTTTTACTTACGTTTATTAAACTTCGCTAGATTTGCAAGTGATCTGTGATGCAACCAGAGACAGTCCAGTTATAGAAGCTACAAGGACGATTGACAATCCTTGGAAGCCATCATGAGTAGAAGCTCAGTTCATATGCCTCGTGAACTTCTGGTTACTCCGGTTGAAGGAAGTGACTTTGGTTCGTATGCCTGTGCTGCGTTTATACACTGCAGTGTGAACCTTTTAGAAGGATGGAAAGAGATTCATAAAATTGCAGCTCTGAGTTCATGAGCAAGGTACGCATTTATAGGCATATTGATGCCACACTGTATTTTTCGCCTTTAATCTTCCGGAGAACCATTAATCTGCAGTGCTACTTGGGAACACTCAACCTCAGGAGCTTAGTTTGTCGCATCTTCTGGTTATTTTGTGAGATATTATGCCGACAAAAAAAAATCCAAGAATGTTGAAGGTTTGGTGCACTGAACTGACCATTTGGAATAGCAAAACATGTACCTTGCTGCAAAACAAGGCCATGAAACAATCCAGTTGTTATGATGATCCGATCACTGAATTGAGCCTCGGAAATAGCATTCCCATGAAAACATTATCCTACACCGTCTACAAAGAATCCGAAACAACTGACTCCACATTGTACAAGGTAAGAAGAAACCCACTCTTACCGGAACACTCAGTACGTCATCACAAATTTATAAGATTTCTGGGTTTTTTTTTCTCGGTGATTATGATTTATAAAAAAAAATCACAGAATGTCAAGGTTGCGTATGGATTGAAATCAAGCGCTCCCGCTGTGGTTGCACCACTCAGAGTTGCCAGTACATTGCCAAAGGTAAAACTTCAAAAAGTTTCTTGTCTAATTTTTTTTTTCTTTCCAAAGCGCGCCACAGTACGATTTAGTTCTTAGTCCAAAGCGTCTCATATTCTTCGTAGGATATCGAAAAAAGCAGGAGATTCCTGCGAGCATAATTTAAAATTTTCGAGAGGGGAAAGAAACAGGTAAAGAATTTTAATTCGTCAGAGTTATCATTGTTTCCTTGTAATTCTGCAATTATATTTCCAAATTACCGAAATGGCGCTTGTCAAGGTTTCATGATCTTGAAACTATACTCGTTTTAGCTAGTTGACTCTTTCATTTTTCAATCTAATTTAAATATTCATATTTAGTATATCACCCGTCGTCCGGATGGAAACAAACAGATCAATTTTTAGATTCGAACCGATCAAGTGGCGTATGCCTATTTAATCAATGCTTGCACGATATACAATATTCTTTAGTAAAGGGCAAAAGAATACTTAGCGGTGCAAGCATTGCAAGTTTGTGTGAGAGGCTTGAATGTGTGCATAGAGTTTATATAGAATAGTTTTTTAAAGTTCATGATGTTGTTTAAGCAACGTGTGATTTTGGACTTGAGACGGATTTTAGCAATGAATTTTACATAAAATTCAGTTTTAGCGACCAAAAAATTTGTCCTACATGCGTCGATGCAGATTCAAACATGCAATTATAGTTTATGACGTCATTACAACGCGAAGCTGATGACATAATTCCTGACGAAATCTGACCTCAAAAATCCGATCTTTGCACGAAATCCAAAATCCACATCTAACACCATCGTCGATGGAATTCAACATCTAACCGGACGACCTCATCATCATCCGACCACTCCGCATCTAAAACGAACATCGTTTCAACCATAGCCGCGCAACCACCGTACCATGCCATCTTTGCCGCCGCACCACAACCACCACGCGACGCCTCTTAACGTCAACAAATCAGTCTCCTTTCCGGACTTCGTCTTCGCCGCTTTATCATTCGTCTTCCTCTTCTCCAACGGTACTTCGAAATCGATCAGTTTGTTACCTCCTAAGCTTTCATTAATCTTTCCTCAATCGTCCTCTAGAAAGTTGTTTAGAAACTCCAATATGTCGATTTCAAACCCTAACCCTAAATCTAACATCAAATTGGTTAGCCCTAATTCACGACGCTTTTCGAGTCCGCAAGCGTTGTCGGATTGGCTACGGCCGAGGATGCCGTCTGATTCGTTTTCTGCTTGGGGAGTACAGCCGGGGACGAAGAATGTGCATAATTTATGGCTTGAGTTATCAGAAGGGGAGACTTTGTTAGCAGATTCTGTTCCTCCCGTGAGAACGGTGCAAGTAGTTACTGTTAGGGTTATTGATGGTAGGAATCGGGTGTTGATTGAGTCACATCAGGAATTGTCGGATGGGACTGTGAGGTATAGAGATAGGCCTTTGTCGGAGAAGATGAAGCCAGGAGAGAGTGTGGATGCTGCGGTAGCGAGAGCGATAAAGGAGGAGCTTGGATCGGTTTTGTATAAAGATTGTGTGTGTGGGGAGGATAGGGATGGAGTGGTGAAGATTGTTCCGGATTCATATGTTGAGAAGGTTGAGGAGCGGGTGTCTGCTTCGTATCCTGGGTTGCCGGCTTGTTATGTATTGCATACGGTGGATGCTAGGGTTGATGTTTTACCCGATGAAGAGTTTTGCACTGAAGAAGATGAGGAGTATAAAGAGAGTTGTGAGCGGAATGTGGCTGATCAGGCCGTTTCCGTAAAGAGACATTTTTGGAAGTGGGTTGATTCTGACAAGATGTGATCTTGTTTGCTCGTAGGTGTTGAAGAATCAATTTATTGGCTTATATAAGGTATTGCATTGTCTTGGGCATCGGAATTGCCTGTTCGATTTTGTGTGACATGTTATGAACAACAGATTCTGTCCGAATGTTTCTGTATATTGCTTTTTCAAACACTTGATTTTGTTTAACTCTTGGTATAATGAGACTTCACCCTTTTTCCATTTGGTTACTAATATTTGTGTAATATATACTCTGTATTCAGTAATTATTGGTAACAAACCTGAGGCGCGTGCTTACGATTTCTTACGAAAATAATGTTAATTATGGGAAAGCATCTACCCTTCACTAGAAGGATATCCGTTTGATTCTGGGTATGACTGAGTGTCAGAGGCTCGTGCATAGAAGTTAAATATGCTTTGTAGTTTCCAGTCATTCTTGCTATTTGAATCCGTTTTTATGCTACATTTAATTTGTTATCTTCTGGTTGTCAACTAAGCTAGTAAAACATGCTAACGTTTCCGTTCTTCAAAGATACATCAGGCAAATCCGTGGCCAGAGGCTGATCAACTTGACAAATGCTTTGTACCGTACTTGCTAAAATAGTAGACGGAAGCACATACCTTAGCTAGGAAATTTTTTCTGTGTTCACCTCTTGGATTCAAATGGTTATCATGCATATTCCAGTTATTTCCTGTTTACCTATTTGGTAGAATTTGTGTTTACAATCAAGGAAGGTATGTTCTGAGCTTTGGCTAGCACTTGTGAATTTACTATCACATCTGAATTCTGAACTATGGATGTGAATGGATAAATTTGATGGAAGGGATCTGTAAGTTTTTAATCAGGTTTTCTGCTTAAGTGACTTTCGTTACTTAAGATTATGTCATATAACTAACAGTATACAGGAAAGGTATACAAAGGGAGGTCAGGTGGCCTGATACTCTTTTAGATGATTTAAGCCACGATAGTACTTTAATGGTCTGTGTACCAGGGCATAGATGGCTTGGTAGTGCACTTTGCTTAGTGCCAGACATGGACCCCACTGAAAGCAAGACCACTTGTGTATGTTATCAGTTATAGAAAGGTGCAGATATGCACGAGTTAATCATTGGTAATCACAGGCACTGCCATCAGGCTTGTTGTTTAAGAATAAACATGCTAAGCACAATGTTGTTTGCTGTGACCATTGTTTCCATGGTGTAGGTATTCTTGCAGGTAATAGTGACATCTCCCGACCTTGAAGGCTGGATTGATGTCCGGGACTGGGAATGCAGAGGACCACCACAAAGTGGAGCTCTCCAACTTGGGACGACAAGGGCATGTAAAAGAAATGTGTAGGCATGAAGGCCTTTCCCCTCAAGGTCAGTAGCTTATGTATTACTCTTCATAAAAGCTAAACTGCTTTTGAAATGGGAGGCTTTTATAGTGGCTTGCCTTTTTTACTTTTGTTCTCTTTTTGGTTGTTTTTACGCAAGGGTATGCACCACTTCTCAGCGGTCATGCACTGCGTCTCCTGTTTCATTATCAGCGTTCCTGAGGGAATCTCTTCGAAGTCCATCAGAGCTACACAATGGACATTGATATGATACTTCCATGATACCCAGCTCCCCACTTTCCACTTTACTTCCCCGTTTACTTTCAGACTCAGAACTGGCTTCCCCGCCATCTTATCATGCTGCACTTCATATCTAAACGAAGAAGCCACCGGAAAGCCTGCGCCGGTTAGTGACTCGGTTAAGATATACAGGTCTCCATGTCCTTGGTAGAACGGTGGGAGTGTAGATTGTACTGTAATCTGTTGGCCCTTGTACGAGGCATAAGCTGTTAACCCATTGTAGTAAATTCCAGTTTTCTGATTTGGGTTTCGGGAACTAATGGTGAACTGTACCGATGAATTGAGAATGTGTAGGCCAGGGAGGTAAAGTTGGTTGATGCTTGCTTCTCTGAAGGAGAACTCAGGTTTCGTGGGGTGTAGGATGAGCCACACTATGAGAATAAATAATAAAAGAGTTGAAAGAAGAGTGGAAAATATGTAGAATATCCACTTGTATAGCTTGTAAAGTTGTAATAATCAAATTTGGGCTCTTCGCAGTGCTTAGGGGATATCACGCTCGCTAAAGACAACTGGAGAACCTGATTCTCGGAAGATGGAATCGAAGGTATTTTATTTTTAATGAGAAATACTAAGGCGATTTTTATATTAGTCAGTTTTAATACGAGGTACAATGATTTACTTGTTGTGGCTGCTTTTGACTGGCAGCTCCCTCATATTGCAGCTTGAATCCATTGTGAAAATCTCTGCCGGCTGATGCTTCATGTTTATGTTTGCTTTTTTTAATCTTCCACCACTGAAGCTGGTTTTTGTGTCCAAGTAAGTAGTTGGTTTAGTGTAACTTTCTGAACCTGCTAGGCTATAAAGACTGTAAAAAAAGCCGAAACTGTAGTCTTTGTTCATTGCTCGTCCCATTTAAGTGAAAACACATTATTGTCATAGTTCATCATGTTGATACAAGGCGCTAACATGTTTTTATAATTGTCTTACAGGTCAAGACTCACTAACCATCAAAATTATGGTACCCATCTGATTCACGGAACGATCTGTGACACATAATAGAGCCTCTCAGTTACTTATTCGAGAAGAAAATCAGAAATACTGGTATCAGTTGTTTGGCTCTATGCATTTGTATCAGCCTGCAATAATTGATCCCGCTGTGAACTAATTTTTTTAAAAATGGTTGATGAGGATACAAGGTTTTGATTGAATGCAAGCATTATGGAGAGAAAAAGCTGCTAGTGTGGGTTTCATGTATTTTTCTTCCTTCTTCACTTTTTGAGTTTGGCTTTTGTCCATTTAGGTGGAAAAGGCTTAGGTTTGAAAAGAAACGAAGACATGAAGAATCTGTTAAATTCACTTTCTTCCATATCTGCGGAAAAATTTCCAGGAACGGGACAGCAAATTGTTATCTGATGGTGAAAAGCTAAATTGTTGTGAACTGCGAAACCTCCACAGGGTTAAAGCCTTCACTCCTGTCAGATAAACTTTCCACAGGTTCTGGTAACAAAAATTACCATAGTTTTTAGTTTCATTGAACAAAAGAACTAGCCAAACGACAACGTTTTATATATCTTTTCGTCAAACATGTGTGGATTTTACACTACCATCCTAATGCCTCTTAGATGCCATGCTAATTGCTACACATGGACATGCATGATATTAATATATGCTGCTGAATTTGAGTATATGGGGGGACAAATGAATTTAAAGATCCTCTGTTGTAACGATGGAGTTCGAACAAACTGTCCTTTTCACTCTAGGGCGTTTGCTCTGCTAGCTTTTTTCTGCTCTCATAACCTCACCTGCGAAAAAAAAGGAAAACATAAATAAAACATGTTACATGAGTGTTGGTTGGCAGTTTAAGGCCACTTCAGGCAGGATATTTCTTTATCAGATTATTAAGTTTCTAGATTATTCAATAATTTTCCAGTATTGGAATTAGAAAGTTGAGGCCAGTGAGAGATTGAATAACGCTTTTGTTAAGAGTCCGTAAATGTATCAGCGACTGTGTTTGGTTTGTCGTTGAAAATGAAAGTAAGACGCTCAATAAATGAGCCGTTACAAAAAAGTTCCCTCAATTTTCTCAGCATTGGACTTGTTACTTTTCTTCAGTTTTTGAGCTTGTAGTCATTCCTTTCACTTGAAAACATTAATACAATATACCTGGCCGCTAATAGTCCCTTTCACGCAATATGTCAAAAGCCATTTGATCCATTGTTGTTGTTGTTGTCGTCCTTATGAATGTCTCAAAGCCACTCTAACCTCATTCATTCTATGCACAACTTTTATTCTAAAACCTTCTTCAATTGGTAAGTCAGACCTTTCGTCCTCGCAACCAAATCTAAAACACGAATGAGCATCAACATTCTTATAAGTGTTATCACCCATATTAATGCCCCTAGGTATTTTATAGGACGAAAGCAAAGCACAAAGTCGAGCTTCCCAACCACCGCAATCTTATTCGAGACTATTTCTTCTATGACCGAAAAAAAGGAAAACAGACAGAAAAAGGATCACCTTGTCGGAAACCTAGTTTATGAGTTAATTTACAATTTGTAATATCAAAAAATTTGTTACAAACAAAAGTATGATGATCATCATGGTCTCAAAGCAGTGAACACCGTCCAGTTCCATAGTGCTTGTTTTCTTCACTTGATGCGCTGCATGCTGTCTTTCTGACTGCAATTAACATCTGAATTTGATCTCTCTAGTCAGTCACAAGAACAAATACATGAAGCATGATCAGTAGCGGATCATCGTCTCGAAGCAATGAACACCATCCAGTTCCGGAGCGAATCTTATTCTACTTGTTTTCTTAACTTCACGCTTCGTGGGTTCTTCGCGACAAGGTGATGATGTTGCGTCTGTTTTTGCTGATTCATCATCTACTTGTTGTTGTTGTGGTTGGGATCGCGGCTGCTGTCCTTGCGGAATATGTTGTAGTGTGGGAAGCAGGCCGAGTTTGAAACCAAATGATTTGGCTGAAACAGCGTCAAAGAAGCTGAACAAAGACATGTTCATGGCAAGCTGAATGAATGTCAAAGATGAAGGAATGCGTTTTGGATTTGGAATGCTTTGTTTCTGATGATCATATCAACACGGGGGGATCTTCTATTTATATGATGGCGTGCATGTGTTTAAAATGACACGAGAGTTGACGAGGAGTGGTTGGACGATTCTGGATGGCGACACGAAGGAGAGAGCACTGAATTTGTGGTTGCTGACCCGACTATTTCTTCGGATAAATGATTAGATTGGTCAACCAGTTTGGTCGGAAACAGGATAAGGATGAGCCTGATGTATCGCGCTTGTTCTAAGGCTGACGGATGGACCGTTTAACAGCTGCCGAATTCAGAACTAGTGATAATCAAATGTCTGAGTCAGTATCACACCAGCTTGTCCAAGCTAAAGTCTCACATTCCCAATATAGTTGATGATAAACAATGACACACACAAGGTTTTGACTTTTAACTACTAATCCGAAACGGCATGGGAAATTCAATGAGATACTAGAAGCTGACAGTTTCAGTTTAAGTCCACCTTCCATTACCATCTTCGGTTTCTCAGAGTTGTTGTGCTAATCAAATCTCAAGGGCTTGCAGATCGCACCTGTAAAGAGAGGATGACCATGTGAGTAGGTTACAGTGGCTGCAGATTGCTAACACTATTAAGTTGAGGCCAAACTTACTGGACCAGGAGATGCGGATTTTGATATTGACCTAGACCTGGATCTGGACCTAGACTTGGATGGAGACCTAGACCTTGATTTGGCACTGTGGATAGATTAACAGTTAGTGAAATACACAAATATATAGCAATTAGATTGAGAGAAGTTAAAGCTCGAAGATGTATGTAGCTTATTGTATTACCTAGTTGCTTTGACAGGAGATGCAGATCTGGACCTTGACTTTGAAGGGGATCTTGATGCAGATTTGCTGTTGAAACTCAATGCTGAGTCTGGGGAATTCAAGATACCCAATGAAGAGTGAGGGAAGCAAAAGAGGTGTACCTGCGACGTCCAGCTCTTGGACTACGGCTTCTGCTGCGGCTCCTAGAGCGGCTCCTGCTACGGCCTCTGGGGCTGCTTTCATACTGCTTCACCTATGCGTACAAATGGAAGGGTATATTAAGTTTCCAAAAACTGTAACTCGAGCAAGGTAGAAATGATCAGAAACACAGTGAAAAAAAATGTTACCCTGATGTAAGACCTTGCCCAGGGATTTTTAAACTCAGTGTCATCAAGTTTCCTTATCTGAAAGAGGATTAGACGTCAGCATTGAAAACAAAAGCACTGTCGTGAAAGACTGAGAGAGCCAGAGCAAAAGAAACCATACAGCATATTTCATATCTTCATAGTTAGTATAGTCCACCAGACCATAGGTCCCTGGCATATGAGGAGAAAAACAGAAAAGAAAGTAAGTGCATATTCAAAACTAGGGCTGCAAACGAGCCGAGCTCTAGCTTGTTCAAGCTCGGCTCGTTTAATTTTTTACGAGTTCGAGCTCGAGCCGAGCTTTTTCGAGCTTTGAAAGTGTTTGTTCAAGCTCGGCTCGTTTAAGTTAGACGAATTCGAGCCGAGCTCGAGCTTTAATCGAATAATTTAAAATAAATATTTTATTTCTAAATAGTATTAAAAATAATATTAAATATTAATTTAAATATTTTAATTTAGATATGATATTCTTAAATAAAATAATTATGTAGTTAGATAGTCTATTTTATAAAAAAGATATTTATAATTATTGATCAATTATATATTTTTTAACTTATATATGAGTTATACATTTATAATGAACCAAATTTTAATCGGTATTCATTCGAACATGTATTCGAGCTGTTCACGAACATAAACGAGCCGAACATCACTTTGCTCATGTTCGGCTCGTTTGTTATCGAGCCGAGCTTTGACCAAGCTTTGACCGAGCTTGCTCACGAGCTGCTCACGAACACTCTGCTCATTTGCACCCCTATTTAAAACCACCTTTACTAGAATATGCGAAAAAAGTTGGCAAAGACTAGTTTGACCAATCAACAAGACTGGGAAGTCTAAGCTAACCTTCAGAGTCACGAGAAACATCAGCAAAGCAGACATCACCAGCTTTCCGCATGTGATCCTGAAATATAAGTAAAAGAAGGCAGTCAGACTAGGCATATAAAAGACTGAGAGATGGAAATAGTTTCTGATACAAAATAAGCATCATTATGACAACCTTCAGATCTTGCCATGATGCGGAAGAGGGAAGCCCACGGATAATGACTGAAAAGTTTTCCATTCTAAGTGTTAGCATCATAGGAAAATTAATGTTAACATAATCAAATTATTTATGGTGGAAATCAAAATAGAGGTGAAGCATCGCATACCTCGAAATTCAGAGTGGCGAGACACTCCAAAACGAGCACCACCTCCACCACCACCTCTGCCTCCACTACTACCCCTGCCTCCATCACCATATCCTCCTCTCCTGTCACTAGAAGAAGACTGTCCTCTACCACCATGTGCTAGTTCAACCTAAATATTTAACCTTTTAGCTAGCAACCATTGGATACAAACAAACTTCCAAGGTCAATCAATATACTACTTACCCTCAGACGAGAACGATCAAACTCATATCCATCACGACCTCTGATAGCATCTTCCGCATCTCGTGAGCTCTCAAACTGTTAATTAAAGGTTCAATAAAACCTCAGTGGTTTTCGAATACTATTAAAATGTAAAACACGCAGAGGAAAGAAGATTGATACCTCCACAAAACAGAAACATGGAGGCCGTGGTGGAATTTTCAATTCAATGTCCAAGATCCTCCCATACTGCAAAAATCATTAACCATGTCAGCATTAAGAACAAAGTGGTGAGTGAAAATTCCTTTCTCTACCAACTTCCGTGTCATATTTCAAGCGAATGAAAAAGTGAGCACTGAAGTACTTTAACAGAGGAAGTAAAATCAAAGCAAATATTATTGGTCTAAATAACAGTCTGACTGCTCAAATGCTCAAGTCAAGAGGGCAACTAAGACTTCCTATTTATATCATCAAGTAACTAGACCTACACTAGTCACCATCAGCTCATAGAAATTAATTGCAGAACCTCGTCGCATACCTTGTAAAACAGGTCTTCAATTTCAGATTCCCTGATATCTGCAGGCAGATTGCCCACATAGATGGTGCGAGAAAACCGACCACTCATTCTTCCGTCTGAGAAAGTTCCTAAACCAAAACCTCAACTGCAAGTTTAAAATGGTATCAATAAATCAGCGCAGGAGCCCATATAAGAATCCCATACAACATAATGTTTAAACGAGAGCAACATAATACTATAAGTGTGGAGCGGCAAACATTTTCCAAAGCCAAAATCCAAGAGCAGCCCTTGATGAGATCATAAGCTCACATAGCTCCAGATTCCAAAAAAATGCTTCCAAGCTATTAAGCTTCCAAAAGCTATATGCTCCAAGATTAACTAGATTTCATAATGAATTTTTTCGCAATCTTCATCCAACCCAATTTCCATATGCATACACAGTCCATTGAAAACACTTTCCAGTAATAAAAACATTTGCATTGCCTATCTACATCCCTATGAATGAGTATGTTTCCAAAGCTAATCCAAGCTCCAGGTAATCTATCATCAACAAAGCATCTTTGTCATCAAAATTTATGAAATTCATTAAAATCACTCTCTCCAGCCTTTTTAATCCAATTTGAAATTTCCCCAATTAAAATTTAAAAAAAAATCAAAAATAACAAAATTAGTACAAAACCCTGTCTCTTGTCCTACTTCATCAACCTACACAGATCCGCTGCAATTCTCTCAAGAAGAAGACAACCAACCAAATTCAGCGCCATCTAATACTTCGGTAATAACTTTGCTAAAAATCTCAAAAATCGAAGAAATCGGAAGCTGGTAATTTTTAGCCGCAGGCTTCGCGACCTTATAAAGATTCAAATTTTAGCGGAAAAGCGCGTACCTTGATTGATGTCGAACCGACCGGAGATCCGCCTGTATTTCGAGTTTCGCAGATCGCTCTTGTCCGCTAGGGTTTGGTGGTTGATATAGTGATAGGAAGGTGAGGAGAAGTGGGCCAGGCCGGGTCGATATTGGGCTTCTAATGTTCTGAGTATTTGCCAATATGAATATTATGCGGAATAAATAAATCAGTACTGCCAACATTTTATTTATTTACTAGAGAAAGGATTCGTCATCCTGGTGATGCTGTGGAACAGACACTTATTGATTTGCTTTTAAAATATTCTATAAATGTTTTCGATAGGTTTTAGCAATTACTATTAAAGTTTCGTCGCTGAATGAGTGATGGGTGGAGAGGACAGTAGGTTTAAGGACAACTAAATGGGTTTTAGCTACGAAATTTTTCGTGGTTGAATGTTTGACTATGGTGGACAAATGTTATTCTATTATATATATACTAGCTACGCTCCCGTCGGGACGACGGTAATTTTTTTTCGTATTTCCATCAGATTCTCCATAAGTGCTAAATGTTTTCCGCATAATTTTTATTTTTACATTTTATTTTATGCAATTTTTGCTTATATTTTTTCCATATCTCCACTTGATTACTTTATTTTATTTTTAATATTTATTTTTGATTTTTTAATTTTTCTCATATTATTTTATGGTATTTGAAGTTTGGGGCTCCAAGTATGGGCTTAGGAAAGTTAATGGGTAATTGATAGTTTAGTCATTTTATTTGTTTAATGAAGGGTATCAATGTAATTTTTTTGTTTGGTTTTACGGACGTTCCCTATTCTTTTATAA
>JAWWMW010000708.1:134792-157757 GCA_035048345.1 Echeveria elegans
AAGGGGATGCCAAAAAAGAAAAATAGGAAGAACAAAAGAGGAGAAAGGGAATATTTCTTTTAACGAAAAGTATATTGTTTTAATCATGATAGTGCTCTCTTCCTAGCTAGTGTTGTTGGCATCAAGCATCATTTCCTGTCATTAGTTTTCTGTTCCCACTCTCAATCAATTAGATATTACTCCTATCACACAACCTGTATACTCATTTCTTTTCATAATATTCTTTACATTTTATTTATTAAACGTCTCAAAATAATCCATCTTACACTTTTAAAATAGAATATTACTCACATACATTCCCTTTTTCATTATTATTTTATATTTTATAATTGTTCATCATTTATATATATTCAATTAAATAAATTATTTTTCTCACACAAACAATCTCTTTATTTAATTATTAACTATTTACTCTCATTTTTTTTTTCATTTTTTTAATCTCCGACATATACATAATGAATATTATGAAACAGAACAAGCGTATACTTTTGTAATTCCATCATTTCAAACACTTAAGCTCTAAGGTTTAATTAGCTGCCTTATTGTACTTGCTATGATGGGTAGTTAACCGTAACCATGACCAATGAGCATCATGCATCATTGGAGTAGTATAGATTTCGTCATTTTTACAATCTGAGTTCATCCTGTTGATTGCTATTCCATGTATTACAATCTCGGTAAATACTATTTTTTTTGTACATCAATAAAATCAAAATCCTATCGTATGTTCTTTCTCTTCATCTCCAGCTTCAACGATGAAATACTTTCAAACAATATTAGTAATGCGATTTTTTTTTTTGATAACATGAGATTTACTTTATTTAACCCTAACAACACATTTGTTCTTTTGCCGATATCAAAAGAATATGTAAAGGAGATATTCCATTATTATTCCACTAAGGGACCCGATCGCATAGGATATGTATAAATCTTGCACACGAATTTCCATTCAGTATTTGTTAAAACATGACGTGATAGAAATTAAATTCTCGGAATTAGTACCACCGAATTCATTTATTGAAACAACAACGTAACTGGCTACAGCGACAAATTTAAAGCTATTTGTTATCTACACGAAATTGAAATTAATTAACAATACTTATCCAATAAACAAAAGCTGAACGTCATTATTAAATAATAATTGAAACCTAATTAAGCGTACAATTTCAAATTATTGGACCAATATCATCATCAACTTTACCGATAAAATACTCAAAAAGGTGCACACTTGATTTATTATTCACAAGATCATTAAAGAGGTTTAACGGATTTGTGCTATCGTTGTCAGCGAGCGGATGTCAATATCGATATCGTGTGTTAGTGAAATTATCATAAGACGTAAGCTATATAAAAACGGTAAATGTATGCTTTCTAAACTATAATGATCATGTACTACTTGCATTCATTCATCAAAAAAAAAAAAAAAAAAAACTTTTAGCACGCTCGACACGTCTGGCTGCGGTTCGCACCACCTGACGTCACGCACCAACTACGTGGCACAAGGCAAGTGACGTGTCGGTCTAAATTAAGCTCGATTCCACTCACCGCTTTATTGCCTGTCGGTTCGACCGGTTACGCTACGGTCCAAAATCTCAAACGTAAGCAGTGACAAAATCAATCCCAATCTATCGAACGTGAACAATGAAAGCCGCTAAAACGATCTTAACGCGACATGTGTAGAACCAAATCATACGAAAGCATCCGCCCACGTGGTAATTATTTTTATATTGCTTCATTATCTGCCACGTGTCGTAGAGGCGTCTCTTTAAAATCTCGACTCTCTCTTGCGTTCAAAGTTTCAAGAGCTTCGTTTCTCCCTTGAAAATCTTCTTATCTCTCCCCTGCCCCGATAGTTGTTGAATTTCCTCTCTCTTTCCGTTTGTTCCAAGATTTTCTGGAAAAAGATGTCCGCGGCCGATCTGAATCTGCCAGCTGGATTCCGGTTCCACCCTACTGATGATGAGCTGGTGATGTACTACCTCTGCCGCAAGTGCGCGTCGCAGCCGATTGCCGTTTCCATCATCGCCGATGTCGATTTGTACAAATTCGATCCTTGGGATTTACCAGGTATTTGTAGTGTATTTTTTGTTGTTGTAAAAATAAGAATACACTTCAATATTTGTTAGAGAAAATATAAAATTTGAAGTTTGGGGATGACAGGAATAGCCCTATACGGAGAAAAGGAGTGGTATTTCTTCTCGCCACGGGACAGGAAGTATCCGAACGGGTCGAGGCCGAACAGGGCAGCTGGAAGCGGGTATTGGAAAGCGACCGGTGCGGATAAGCCAATTGGGCATCCTAAGCCGGTAGGGATAAAAAAGGCGTTGGTGTTTTACGCTGGCAAAGCTCCCAAAGGCGAGAAGAGCAACTGGATTATGCACGAGTATCGCCTCGCCGATGTTGATCGATCGGCTCGCAAGAAAAACAGCCTTAGGGTAATACTGTCATTTACCAATAAAACCCATCTCAATTTTTTTAGTATCCAAAATCGATATTTGTTAAGTAAAATGTCTCATCCATTATGTCAAAACGGTGCTGATTCGTTTTGTGTTTTTTTGATCTAACGGTTGAAATTTGTGACAGCTGGACGACTGGGTACTATGTCGAATATACAACAAGAAAGGAACGATCGAGAAGCTGGTGGTAGGTGGCGAAGGGAGGAGGACAGGGATGTTAGAAGGGGCTGCAACAGAGGAGGAAACGAAACCGATGATCGGAGGTATGCTAGCAGCGGGGCCAGTGAGTTACATGAACGATTTTACGTATCTTGATGCGGCATCCGAATCGATTCCTCGGCTGCATACGGATTCGAGCTGCTCGGAGCAACAGCAGCAGCAGCAGCAGGTGACGACGTCGCCAGAGAGGGAGGTGCAGAGCGAGCGGAGGAAGAAGATGAAGTCGTGGGAAGACAACAACGGCAACAATAAGAATGCCATCGAAAGTGGTTATAATTACATTGATGCCGGTATGGATTTGGGCCAAATGTCGCCATTGCAGGATATGTTCATGTATTTAAACAAGCCGTTTTAGGTAGTTGGGCCTATGATTCGGCCCATGTTGTTGAGAGGCTCGACGCGTGTGGCGTGAGACTGGGAAGTCAATGAGTGTGCACGCGGAGAGATTGACCGGTCTCATGTGGTCACGCATCATGAACGGATGAGGTTGAAATTGAGGCCTTAGATATTAGAGACTAGAGTGTACTGTAGGGTCTTAATGTGTACGCTATGGCACTCGGTTGTGTATAAAAATTGAAATGTTACGGAGGTTCAAGAGAATAGAACCAATTTTATGCCATGAACCCGACCCAAACATGATACTGATGGAATCATAAGTACACAAGGGGTCTAAAAAGAAGTTCGCAAAACGGTTGATCAGGGCTCATTCTCTGCGGCAGCCAGAGAGGTTACATCAGCTTGAGAAGCTTGTGTTTGTTTACCTTTCTAACCTAAATTTGTAAAACCTGTAAGTACATTTAGGCCTCGAAAAAAAGGAGACTGAAGGAAGGAATGTGTTTGGTTGTAAAGAAACAACTGAGAAAATAGATAAATGAGATCAAATTTTCTTGACAACTTTATCATGGGAAAATCATTTTTCGTTAAATTCTCATTTCCTCCCGCAACCAAACGACTTAGTAACATCTGGAAGAAAAATCGGAAAACAGTAAAACTGGACACACATCGAACGATAGGTTCCTAATAATCAATCTGCTACTGATGAATCTTCTTCACTCGCCATAAGTTTCAGGAAACATCTTACCGAAGTGAGGAAGAGATAATGGCCATTCGGAATAAGCGAAAAGCAACAAGGCTGATAGCCACTTTTGCCCAAGTGTAGCAAGCGTTTGCCTTTACTTTAATGTTGTTTGTGCTGCGGTAAGGTGTAAAGTTACTAACAAAGTGTCTACAGCAGCCTGTTGTCAAAATCGAATTTTTACTTTGTCAAAATCGAATTTTTACTTTGTCAAAATCGAATTTTTACTTTGAATCATTTTTATCAGTAAAATTGAATTGGTAAAATTGTTGAGTTTACTAAAAAATAAAATAAAAATATTATTTAAAAATATGTATAAAAATTAATTAGATATTCATAAAATATTACATTTTTGTCTTTTATAATCATTTAAAATTATTTAAAAAACAATTAAAAATCAAATATAAATTACTAAGTCTATAAGCTAAAATTAAGTTTTTTTACGATTTTACACAATTTTACCCGATTTTACTAAACATCGAGTTGACCAACGTTTTTATCAAAAAACGATTTTATCACGATTTTACTCATTTTGGCAAACACGTAAAATGTACGACCTTGACTATTCCAAAAACAAGTGATACATCTGCTAAAAAACAGCACTCAGAGAGAATGCAAAGCATACCACAGACGACCATCCATAAAAAAAAAGTATCATGATGGGAATGCTTAGTCTGCATTTGCATGGGATGAAAACCTAAGAATTTGGCATATTGAGCTTCAATCAACTTTGGCTTTAAGGACTTCGTCGAGCTAAATCTTGCCCAGATGTAATATGTAATAGGTGATCCGGATGCTTAGCTAGGGGATCTTCAACGTTGGATGTTTCATTTGTTTTTGTTATTTAATGGTGATAAAATTCATGTCAAGAGTAGTCTCTCACTCCATGAAGAAAATATAAAAGCACTATTTTGCTTGCAAGATACTCGATATGGTCCTTATTGTCAAGATTGATGACAAGAATTGAAACTGGCAGGTCAAACAACCAGATGTTACACACAAATGAATAAAATAGATCACAACAGGACATGAGAGATTATCCTTATCACCAAACAACAAACTGCCAAAACTACCATGCCCTATAAACTAAACTAAATTAATTAGTGTCTGCTGGCTTGAGCAGGCATCATGAGGGCATTGATTTGTTGAACGAGAGAAGGGTGGTCAGACTGCAGCTTGGAGTCCTTGGACAGTGATTTGAGAAGCTTGTATGGAGCCAGGCACTTCTCTTGAGTGTACAACTTCTCCTGCACCGTTGGAGACTCTGCAAGAAGTTTGAGATGATGTTGTTCTTCATGACAGGCACTTCTCATCTCTTCCTGCTTAAGAACAACATTGAAACAATCGATGTCAAGGAATGTTTGTGATATGCAGAGTTGTGGGAGAGTTTTGAGTTTAAGGAGACACAGACAGACAGTATACCTGGAGTGAGTTGTTTGTGAGATTGAGGATAGCAATCTGGGCCTGGAGGAACTTGACATACATGGAGGCAGAGTGAAACATGTCAGCAGTGTTCATCTTATGCCCTCCTGGAATCAGCTTTCCAAGCTCCTGTGTCTTATCAGCTATCTTCCTTCTTCTTTGCCTCGCAGCAATGCTCTGAGCTGACAGCCCTCCTCCTACTCTTCTTCCACATCTGTAATTGTTGTTGCTGCTGCCGCTGTTGTTGTTACCAACACTCTCACCAGTAGCATAAACTAGAGGGAAGGTGACATCAGGCAACAGCCATGCAGCCTCATCAGTAGTTTGGTTCACAAGTTGAGAATCATATAAAGAATGGTGGTCAGTACTGTTGTTGCAGGGTAGAATAGCTTCTTCATCTTGCAGGTTGGAGTAGTGATGACTTGTCTTCTGACGCTTGTTGTTGGAGTAGTAGCACTGCTGCTGCTGCTGCTGCTGCTGCTGGAAGTCTTGTTGAAGCTGGTCAAAGTGGCATGTTTGAGGTTGGGACTGTGGGATGAATGGAGGTTGAGAAGGGTGGAAGAACAAGGGGTCAAGTGAGGTGTCAGCAAGAGTGAAATCATCTTGAAAGCAGACAAGGTTGTCAAGGTCTAAGTCTAGGCCTAGCTCTGCCTCATGTGGAAACTCCAAGGATTGCTGCAGTATGCAGTCGTTATCACTAGGACCAGGAATCCAGTATTGATTGGATAAGTAGCTGAGGCCCATTTTTTGAACTAAGAGTTTATCGGGACTTGTGGGAAGAATAGGAATGAATCATGTAAGTGACAAATGGACTCGTTGTTATGATTATGACTTGTGGTCAGTTGGTCTTGGAGGGAAGTTACATATATGCAACTGCTTGGGAGTTGGAGAATGTTGTAACCGACTTCTCCTGTTTTTAAGGATGTTGGTTTTCTTTGGTTGACAAAGTCAGTATGACCCAGTAAATAATAAAACTGTAGATAACCACTGCCACATTATTAGGACATTTTAGTTGAACATGTCAGAATTTAATTTACACAAAAAATTAATAATTTAAAAATTAAGAAATCCACATATCTGGAATTTTACACCAAGGGTCATAGCTTTAACTACAAAATTTGATTAATTAAACAAGACAAGGGAGGATAACACTCATTAATACTGTTAATATGAATTACTGCACACAGCTTCTTTAATCTGTTCCTGGCGTTAAAATTATTGGCTGTTCTTTGGATTGATCACCAACCACAAAACGGTCTTCTCTAGTCGCCAAACCTGATTCGTGGAGCTGTTTCCTTTTTTTTTTGATGAGTCGCGATGCTGTTTTCTTGTCCTCTCGAGCTTCCACTGAGTCAGGCTGCAAATTGTTAAGCTATAATATTTAGATCCAGGTAGCATGCTACTTATGTGCGTCAGTGTGCTCATAGGTGTAGCTTATGACTAACACACTTTATTTGTGAAAAATATTCACAGTAGAAGAAGTCATACATGAAGCAAAGTAATGCAAACCTTAATGGCTAATGCTTTGTTGAAGCTTTCAATGGCATTATCAGGTTCACCGAAGTTAAGTTGTTTTCTACCAAGGGTGATCCAGGCCTGTAGAAGACTGTCGAAAGATGAAACAATAGAAACATAAAACAAACAAAAAAGAATCTGCTCATTTGTAATCATCTCCAGTAGCCCAAATTTAAGCCTACTACTGCTTCACAAGCAAAACTTTCATCTTTGACAAATAGAACATTTAGAAGTGAACTCGAGGGCTATCATGAAAAACTGAACTTCTGACAGTTGTAAATAATATGTATGCTTTACAGACATTGAACAGTCATAATTGACAGCATTCTTAGCACAACGGATGGAAGTCATGCAGGGGTACTGATTAGGCCGATATGTGTTAATACGTCGACACTGGCTACACCATCATGATTAAACACCATGAAAAATAAGTTTTCATGATAGCACCCAATTTAAGAGAGATTCTACATGTTGACTCAAAAGCATTACTATTGTACCCAATAAACCAGTGTGCAGTAAAGAAGTCAGAGACATGCATGATTCTCTAACACCACAAACAAAATAAACCTAAAGAGAATTTGAAGGTATTCTTAAAGCACCCATGAACAGGCTTGTTCCAAGAACCATATAATATCAGATTGTGTCAACCCGTTTTCAATTTTACAAGGGTGTATAAGAACATAAAAAGTTTGTATCCAAGAACGAGAACAACCTAGACAATGATGAATGAATGTTCAGCATACCTCAGCCCATGATGGCTCCAATTCAGTAGCCCCTGCCAGTTAGAGGTTATGAGAATCACCTCAATCCCCTTATATAGTTGACTTCACAAAATTCAAGTGATATACATATAAATTTCTTATCGCAGAAGTACCACAAAGAGACGTTTTTAAAAAAAAAAAAGAGAATTTTTCAACCTGGGTAGTCAGTAGTCACAATATCTACAAGATATAAACATAAATGGGCTTCAAAAACTGTTACCGGAGGACACATATATAAAAATGCGGAAAAAGGTGTTTAGATGTGCATACGAGTTGCTGCTTTCAAAGCCTTCCACACATCTCCAATTTCAAGCAAAATCTGAGCCTTCTGTTCATGTAAGATTGCCTTTTCAGGCGTTAAATTGAGAGCAGCCTCCCACTTTGCAAGAGCCTCACTATATTTCCCATCCTTCAACAGATTTAAAATCAGCTCATCAAAGCCAGTTACATGAGAGATAAAAGTAAGAGGAAATCAACCAGCTTCAAATGGAAACAAGAACAGAAACTGGCAACTAGCAAATTCTTGAAATCTCTGGTTGAAAGAAGTATTTTTCCCCCTTCTTCCCTACTTAAGAATCCTTCTTTTAAACAACTAATTTCTCATTCTTGCTATTTAATCATTACACACTGAAAATAGGCAAAATGTTGAACACACTAAACAATGAAGCCCTTAATTTATATGCCACTGTTAGTCTGCCAGTGCACGCTAGAAATGCCACAATCAGAACAGTACAATGATTTCACAGCACATAAAGATGAAGACCATAAAGCCAAGTAATATTAACACACACATATCTCAACTGTCAGAAAATTTAAAAAACAATCCATCAAACAATTTGTTCCAGAAAAATAAAAATAAAGTAACAAAGATACGATTGTGATGATCTTACCTCTGCAAGCTTGTTCCCCTGCGCTTGAAACTCATCAGATAGCTTCTCAAACTGACTCAACTCATCGGATTCACCGCTTCCATCAGAAAAATCGTCTTCCCGTCCACCAGGTCGTGTACCTACTTGGGACTGACTCTGATCATCGAAAGCCACATCCACATACGAGAAGTGGGCAATAGGGTTCCTAATTCGCTGCTTTAGGGTTCTTCTTCGTCCATATCAATTTCATCTTTAACAAATACCAAATCAAACCCCAACCGCTTCGTGCCCTAATTTCTCGAACCGTAGTTCCTCTTTTAACAACGGAAATATGTCGTTGCTAAATCATAAACCCATGGCTAAAGGGAATATGTTGAAAACGAAAATGAACATAAAAATCTAGAGAGGAAATAAAATATCAAATCATCAGCTGGTCAAAACGAAAACTTCACCAGCGAGAAAAGTCCAACTTGTCCGATGGCAACCGGAGCGACGACGTCCGCATCCTCCGCCACGAACGTTATGCTAGCGATCCACGAGAAGAAGACCGTCCAGATGGACCTCTATCGACCTCTCCGTCAGTTCATCGCCATAACCTATTCCGAGCGCGAGGCCCAAACACTAGACGACGATCTCGAATCTGTAAAGGACCTCCGATCGAACATCGAACGCAATAATGGAAACCCTATCGATCCGGCAACATCGCGTCGGGATGTGTTGCAGAGTTACTTTAAGGCCTTGTGTGTGATGGAGTCGAGATTTCCCATCTCGTCTGATAAGGATCAGATTAATACGGTGACTTTTACTTGGTATGATGCTTTTAAACCGAAGCAGAAGGCGGTGCAGCAGAGTATTCATCTGGAGAAGGCCGCCGTGTTGTTTAATTTGGGGTCCGTGCATAGCCAGATTGGGTTGGGGTATGACCGGTCCACAGTGGAGGGGAGGAAGATGGCTTCCCATGCATTTATATCTGCGGCTGGGGCATTTGCGTTCTTGAAGGAGAATGTGGCGGGGAAGGCATCCGCCGGGAGCTCCACCACTGTGGATTTGACAGTGGAGTGTGTTGGGATGCTGGAGAAGCTGATGCTTGCTCAGGCGCAGGAGTGCGTGTTTGAAAATTCTATTGCCAAAGGGAGTACTCCTGGAGTTTGTGCTAAGATCTCTAGGCAGGTTAGTTCCTAATGCCATCTAATTTACTCTTTCTAGTGGGCAGTTATCCAGCCCCAGTTTCATTTGTGTCATATCCAAGAAAAGGATTTGAATTTGGTTTAGAAATATCCTAGTGGCAAGTAAGATTTCCTTGTTTATTTCCTGGTGTATAGACTTTGCTTCTGTGACTGTTATCTCTATAGTTGTTAATTTACTCTTTGGTTTGGTTTCGATATTATTAAGCAATTATTAAATCACAGGTTGGGATATTCTATGAAGAAGCTTTGGCAGCATTAACTGTTGCACCTCTCAGCCAGCATTTTGAGAAGGGATGGATATCTCACGTACAACTGAAGGCTGCTCAGTTCTATGCTGAGGCTTGCTACAGATATGGCTTGGAGCTGCATGAGAAGGAGGAAATTGCAGAGGAAATTGCACGTCTGAAGAGTGGTATAAGTGCTTTGGCGGAAGTCAAAAAATCTTCCAAGGGAGCTGCTGCGCAACTGTTGGAAGCAATTGGAAAGCTGGAGACAAACATGACCCTTAACCTTGATAGGGCTGTAAAAGAGAACGATCGTGTCTACCTCATGAGGGTTCCCACAGCTGGTTCGTTGCCGCCTCTTCCAGCTGTTTCCTTGGTGAAGCCAATGCCAATGCATGATATTTTGGACGCTAGCAAGGAAAGGCTGTTTGCAACTCTTGTTCCTGATAACAGTGCAAAAGCTCTCTCTCGTTACACGGAAATGGTTGATGATGTAATCAGGACACAAGCGGAGAAGCTGCAACAGGCGAGTGAGCTGACTCGTGTAAGACTTAGGGAAATGGATTTACCTGACTCTATTCTTGCTTTAGAAGGTCATAATACTCTGCCCCAAGATCTAAAGGAAGAAATAGAGGCTGTTCAGATCAGTGGTGGTCCAGCTGGTTTAGAAGCTGAGCTTCAGCAGTTGAGAGATCTTAGAAGAGTGAACCAGGAAATGCTTGTACAGACTGAGGAGCTTTTACAAAAAGAATCCAGTGAAGATGGTCAGTTCCGAAGCCAATTTGGCACAAGATGGACCAGGCCTCAGTCAAGCACCTTGACAAAAAATTTGCAGGACCGGTTGAACAGATTCGCGGCTAACTTAAAACAAGCTGCCGAAAGTGATGCACGAATTGAGCGGTCTGTGAAAGATCAATATGCCCTAGTGTCTATTCTTGATCACCGCTCGGTACATTTTCTGTTGCTATAAGAATTTGTTCTTTCCTGTAGTAAACATTGCAAACAGTACGCACAAACACTAAGGTTCATGTTTAAGTTGAATATGCCATGCTTCTAACTAAAATCATCACTTTATTATCGTCAGATAGAGTCGGCTCTCCCAAGTTTGTCTAGACCAATGTTGTCATTGGATGCAAATGAAGATGCTGTCGTTGGGACCTTAAAGCAGAGTTTGGTAATATTTGGTTGCAATTTTCTTTCATACCCCATGGATCCATGATTCTCTGTTTAATACTGATGATAGATGTCATTTAATTCCACTAATGTGCATTTCCATTGTGTTCCTTGTTGTATATTTGTTAGTTTCGGTTTGGTAAATTTCTACTTTTTAGGGAGGTAGCTTAGAGAAATAAATTTGTATTGACTGTCTAGTGGGCTGTTGTACACATTTGTTTGCAAGTCTTTGCTGCATTTGTGATCAGGAGACTATTGATTGGTGAAAATTTGTGTGAATTTGAGATTTACGGTCTGTTCTTTATGACATAAAAATTGAACTTTAAAACTTAACTCAAGTTAGCTTAACTTAAATTAGCCTAAAGTTTATTTTCCCCCTGATTTCACTTAGCTCTACTTGAAAAGTCAAAATCTGAGTCCAAAGGACAGACCTGATGCGCTCGCTGTTGTTACAAGACAGTTCATAGTTATTTTAATATGGGAGATATGAGTGTAGTAACGAAACATTGTTTCTGAAATAAAGTGGTGATTTCTCTGATAGAAGGAGGAAAAGACTATCCTTCGAACGTCAACCCCCTCTAACATTTTTTCGGCTTGGTTGACAGATGCATTTTAAAAGTCTCATTTTTGGACTGATCAATGGTTGCTACAAGTGCTTGATAACATTTTTTTAAAACTCAAATGAAAATCATTTCAAATAGTTTGATATTAATGTATTGCACTCATTGGCTAGCGCTTCTAGTAGAATACTTCAACGTCTTTATCATATGATATTTGAAGGATGAGACATTTTTGGTTATCATCTAACTTTTTACACTGCTCTCAGAACTATAGTGAAGAGTTGTATCTTCCTGGTTGCTCCTTGAGCTCAATCTCAAGTTTCAAATATTTATGGATTTGAAATTGAAAGTTGTGGTCGTAGTTAACGGCAATCTGTAATCTTCCATAGTTTGTTCTATTAAAATTTATGTGTAGTGTTCTAATTAGTTTGATGTGTTTGGTCAGAGACAACTGGAGTCTCTCGGTGCACAGCGAGCTGGACTCGAAGATATGCTTAAAGAGATGAAAAGAAAGGTTTTCTTTGCTGATTATAGTATTTTAATTCTTAGGTGTCTTTTTTAGTTTATATGAGTTTCTTGTTATCGATTTGGCATGTCAATACAATATTGTTGGGTTTTTCTTGCGCAATAGCCCCAATAATTGATAATATGCAGTGTCAGTTTTGTTTCTTTAGAGTCAGAGGTGCAAAGATGACAGTTGTTAGTAGTTAACTGGCTTGTCATCCTTAGGTAAGATGAAAGATCTACCCTATGTTTGTGCTTTAAAATTTGTTTTCGATTTGGTTATTCCAGACTGTATATTAATTTTCGTTTTATAAAAATAGTCGCTTTTCATCTGTGCTGGTCATTTGCTTAATTTATATTTTAGAATAAAAGTTTCTCATTTCATGCCATCATCATCACGCTACTGTATCCATTAGGCTCTCGTGTAATTGTTACTCACACCTTGCAGGATGATATACTACCGAAGTTGATGACTTCAGTTGGGTCCTTCGACGATCTTTTTAGGAAGGAGATTTCAAAGTATGACCACATCTGTGAAGACATTGCCCAAAATATTGAAGCACAAGAGCAGCTACTACTACATATCCAGGTACGAAAAGCCAGCCCCCTTTCTCATTGTCAATCTCATTCGATGAAATCCCTGCTTAGGTTGGCATCTCAAAGGATTTCATTCTCGGACTTACTAAATCGTTCTTAACAGACGTGTAGTGCTGTGCTCCATTTTTTTGCGATTTTGTTTACATACTCCCTCCGTCCCATAATATTCCTTACGTATGGGTAAGGACATAGTGGTTAAGAAAGTATGAAAAAAGTGAGAGTAAGTAGGCAATGATTAAGGAATTAGAATGTTTGTGTGAGATAAATGAGCGATTTGATTTTTAATAAATGATGAATGATTGTAAAATGAGAAATAATGATGGAAGAGAGAGAATGCATGTGAGAGTAAAAGTGAAGAGATTAATATTCCATTTTAGCCAGTGTAAGGTATATTTTGGAACGTTCAAAAAGGAAAGTGTAAGGAATATTATGGGACGGAGGGAGTATGATCTATTCAAGCCCTATTTTCCCCTTTGTGTTGAAGTGCTTCATGGCCTTGTTTTAAAATGGCAACCAGACTACGAAAAAGCAAAATCTGCTATGAATTAGATGCTGATGAACAGTTAACTGAGCATGTTTTGAAGAAGTGCTGACATTTTAGTAAAAATTCAAAGCTATATTTTCCTTGGTGTCTACAGAGACAGAACGATGAGTTTTCTTCCATATTCAACATTGAGGACTACAAAGGTACAATTTATTGAAATCACGCGAATAGTCTATCTAGTTACTGTATAACATAGCCATTCAATGTTGAGCTTTGGAATTCAACATTGAGGCTCATATTGAAAAAGAAAGGACCAACGGATTCTTTGGTTCGTTTTTACTTTTTAAGTATGAAGCAACATGTTTGCTTCTTGTTTTGGAAGTTATTTCCCTTTGGACATTCCCAATTCTTTAGCATAAAGAAACTGTATACTGTCTAGTTCATCTTATTTATATTTCTCTCAGCATCTCGTGAGAAGAGCTATAAGCAAATTCGGGCTGCCATTTCAAAGTATCAAGAAATCAAAGAGAACATCAATGAAGGGCTAAAGTTTTATGTAACCCTTCAGGTATGGATTAGACTGCTCGTACTTTTGGGTGTTAATTTACACAGTGCAGTTGTCAGTAAAGAATTGTTTCATCCTTTAGGTAATCTAACTCATTCAGTTTATTTTATACTAGTAATTGTTGATTACCTAATGTTATGTTTCTTCTTTATGATAGGATGCCATCACTAATGTAAAGCAGCAGTGTAGTGATTTCGTGATGACCAGAAGCATGCAATGCAGAGAAATGATTGAAGATGTACAAAGGCAGGTAGCAGGTCTCAGTTTCCAGGATAATAAGAACAATAGCACATATCCAAACTATACAACGGCAGGTCAGCCCCAACAAGTACCAAGAACTAATACTATGCAGCAACCACAACAACCAGAAGCACAAAATGTACCCCGTCCATCACATCCTCAAGCACCTTACTACCGTCCTCCCGAGCCGCAAATGGGTGGCTACAATCAACCTCAGCCGGCATATGGTGTTCAGCAGCCTTCTCCTTACCATCATATGCCATCTGCACATGGTGGATCTCCTTATCCCCCACAAGCACCGCCACAAACAGGCCATGGATATGGACAGCCTCCTTATTCAAACTGGCCAGCTCCTCAACCTCAGTACTACAACAACGTTCAGGGACAACAGCCACAGCCAGGTTCATTTCCACGGCCTCCTTACAATGCTCCATCTCCGTACCCACCTCACCAAGGTGGCTACTATAAGCCACAATGAGGTGGAGATTGAGAGACTATCATTGGAAGATAAATATCATGCAGTGGTGCTTCGGATTATAGCATGGGTAACACACAAAAAAACAAGACTTGGTTCGTCTCTTTTTATTAGAAACTTAATTCAGTAGATCATATTATGTCATAAACAGCTGCTACATCGTATTGAACCCTATGGTGATTGACATATAGTGATCTTGTACAGCACTTAATTGAAATAAATCTGAGGAAAACAATTTACAGCCCTAACTGTTGTGTTCGTTTTGTAGGAGGGTTTTATCACTTATGTCTCTCCTTCACACTATTCCTTTACGCTACACTGAAAAACACGTGCCTACCATTTTCTGAAGCAATTCCGGATTTACATCCCATGCTGCAAGCTGCATGCTGCATGCTGCATGCCCATTCAATGTCAATAACAATATGCATTCACAAAGATTCTCACAAACGATTGACCGACCTTTACACAAACGATTGACCGACCTTTAAGTAACTTCTAGCTGTACATTGTGTAATTGTAACCATCCATTTCATTTTCACAAAACGTACCAATGAGTAGAGGACGCACTAATCCTAGTTGGATCGCTTGCTCTTTGAAGTTGAGGAAGATGGTGATGCCTTCGCTTTGACAAAATCAACAAGGTCTCTAAACAGAGCATCCTCAGATTCCTTGTCCCTGGGAGGAGTTGAGTGGCGGGATATAAATAAGTTGTCATACGAGAAGCCAGAATCCCCGTGCTTCTCTAGTAATTGTTGGCTTTGGTCATTCTTAGCAGGTGGTGGTGGGAGATTCATGGTGGCCTGGGTCTCCCAATACGCTGGACGTGTAGAGTCTGATGGTCTAGCCAAGGAGGTCTGTTCATCATATCCATACTGTGTGTCATATCTGAATGGTGAAGGAGGAGCTGATGGGGGCTTCGATCCAGATGAAGAGTAGTTAAATTTATGCGTTCCCAAGGGCCTATGGGATGTGTAAATGTCCCCACTCAGATAATCAACCTCCCCCGTATCTGCAGAGTTTGGCAATTCGGAAAATGATGGGGGAGCAACATAAGGAATAGCTTGTGTTGCTTCATTGTTGGGCATTGATCTTCGTGCCCGTGATCTGCCAGAAGTGAAAAAAATATGATCACATCAAAAAATAGAAAATTTATGGTAATGCATGGAATATGGAAATATTCCAGGAAGCGAATACGATTCAAAAAAAAAAGATGATGTAATTCTTATAACTCAAAGTGACATTTACACATGAAAATAAAATAAAAATTTAGCCATTGCGCAGTAAAAAATCATCTGACAGCGCCTTCTGTGAGACAAATCATTTGTCTTACCTCGGGGACAGACGAGAGAAGTCATCGCCTGCTTCATCTTCCCATTGACGTTCACTATTAACAGGAGCGGTGAAAGTGATTCCATTTGCAATTTCTTCACGTCGGCGAAGTATGCGTTGCAAATTATCATTGACAGCCAAACCTTGCAACAGAAGGTTCTCATCACTGGAGAGGTCATATAATAATACATTGGTCAGCAATCAGCGTCAATAACTTACAGTGTCGAATTCAATATTTAAAGAAAAATTCATGATTATATTACGATGTGTGATTAACAAGTCCTTGCACGCGCTTTTGATAGCCTTCACACTGCTCAGCAAGATCAACAATCAATTCTTGGTTGAGATCCTGTCCCATTGAGACAACTTCACAAATTATTTTCAAGACAAATGTAGGATAGTCGGACAGCCATAAGAAACACATGAACATATTTAGAATATCAATGACCCGAGTGAGTCACTTAATATTGAATCGATTTATGATACCAGAACTATTGTTTACAAGAACTCGCTATTGGAGTCAGTGCATCGCTCAAGTGATGTGCTGACTGCCAACTAATGTTCACAGTACAGATAAACAACTATGAAAATGAAACCAGAAAATATGTTAAAAAAAATTGAGATCAAGAAGTATCACCTCTCTGTTATTTGGATCCAAGGCATCAAGCATTTCCATCAAAACATTAGCAAGTTCTTGAGCTGTCTGCATCTCCGCCAAGCTGATAGACAGTTTCACATAAAATACAGTTGTCATCGGAAAAAACACAAGTAGATTGTATAGAGATTTTCAAAATAACATGCTTTAACTTAGTCCTAAATAAAAGAGCAAGCCAACGAATGCTGATACACTGACAAAGGTAACCTGAGGGGAGAAATATTGTCATCAAGTGATGCAGGATTAGCCACTTCTTTTACGTTCGAGGAGTGACTACTTGCCTTTACTTGAGCTGGGGTAAACAATGTGAGACTGCTCTCTTCTCGAGGAGGGAACTCAATTCCAAGATCCTGCCAATAAGAAAAATCATAACCATATATATCAAAGACACAAATTTTCGAAGTCTTATTATCTCCGCTATGAGAAAACTTGGCTAGAGAATGTGTTGGTTTTTTTTAGATAACCACCAAAGTTGTGTTAAGCATTGCTTCTTTGAAAATTTATAAAACAGCAAAAAAATAGTTACTCGTCAAATGAGTTATTTAGTAAATTGCGTTTCTCCATAGCAGAAAGGTGTAAAATGATTCAGACAAATAAGCACAATGTCTTGGTCACAAACAGTTCTTTCACTACGAAGGCCATTCAGCTTAAAACAAAACAAAACAAAAACTTAGTAAAAAGAAAAATACATAGGGAGTGAGGATCAATGACTTCTCAAATATGATTCCTGAAAAGATTTTTTTGCACATTTTCTTATGCTCTTCAACGGGGAACTTGAGGGAATATATAAGATCGAAACAAACAAAGGTAGAGAAAGTAAATATATTCGAACATACCCTCAGCGAATAAAATGTTTGAATGACTTGAGGATACTTGACCCCTATGGCCTCTTGCCAGGTATCTATCAAAATAAGTATCTTTTCTCTTACATTAATATTTGGCTGCACTGACACATCAATATAATTAGAAAAAAGTTTTTCTGTTGAAAACGAGACAGTGACTGAGAAAGGTGTGCTGCAAGTGCGAACCTTCTTTTTAACGATTGTCACCATTTCAAACAGAATTCCACGCTCAATAATTTGCTGAATAACATTATCACCACAGTTCTTGACGAGGGCATCCAACACCTTACAATGGAATGAGTAAATTACTTTAATCGGAAACACTAACATTTGCTTCAATATGTTACCAGGTTGTCGATGGAAGTATATACTTACAGAAAGGGATAGAAGTTGTATGATAGGCCTTTTACTCCCAAGCCGCTTCTTGATTATCTTTAATGCATCTTTTGCTTGCCTGAAATTCCGATCGAGGTCAACATAAACAAATTTGCCTAAAAATGCTTCTAATAACTTTCTTCTACTCCTAACCGTCACACTTCAGTTGCAGCCTGCAGGCGACACTTTGTTTTCTCAAGGAAGAAAAAACAGTTGAAATATAAAAAAAAGTAAAGCTGGCATTTATATACTGTAAGTCTGTAATACAGCAGCTGGCAGAATATATAGACTGGAGGAGAAGAGACGATACCCACCCAGGATATTTGTTGATGGCATCGCATAGCTCCATGTTAATAGCCCAATCGGGGCTGATCAAAACATCCCCAGTGGCTCTCTCAGCCCATGCTGCAGCAGAGCGGGCCATTTTCACCTACTAAGATCAAGACGCTGGTCCGAAACCTGACACAAAAAAATACATTTATGTGGTCATATCCTCAAGAACAGAGAAGACAGCAGGAGCAAATAATGAAAATGAGTGTAATGCAACATATCCTTGTTATACCAATTCAATCCAATAGTCAAATTATCAGACCCTGAAAATAGGCAGCCAAAAACTCAGTGAAATACTTTAATGCAGAAATCCGTTTGGTTGCGGGAAAAAAAGTTAGGAAAAGAAAATTTAAAAAAAATGATTTTCTATGAGAAAGTAGTAAGTAAAATTTGATCTCATTTTGCCTATTTTTTGCATTTTTTTCCTTAACAACCAAACACACATTTAATTTTCACTCAAAAAATTTCTTTCCTCTTTTTTTCCACCGCAACCAAACGAGGCCTAAAAGAAAATTAAACACACCTGCCACAACGCTGCAAATTGCGATCATCACAAAAAAAAAAACAAGAACCCTAAACACAACAAGAGAGACAAAAAAAACAAGCGTATCTATATTTATAAATCAAAGTTGAAGAACTGAACGATTATGAAATGACAAAATACCTGTCTGTCCGCGGCTGCGGATGAAGATTGAGTAAGAAGGAGAAGGTGATGCCGAGATGGATGCGGAAAAGGTCGAAAGTAATCGGAGGCAGTTTCGTTGTTGTTTTTGTTTTGTCTGGACTTCATCTGCTTCTCGGTCGTCTGTCTGTCTTATTAAAATACTGTTTTTCTTCCTTTGAGATGAAAATGCTGGTTTTGTTTTGGTCATCACTACCTTTTCTTAGTCTTTGTTTACGGCTGACTGATTATTGAAGCTTGCGTGAGCTATAAGCCAGTGGTGGATCCAGAATTTTTGTTGATTGGGGCACTACAAAAATTCTTGAAGAAAATAGTACACGGATGCACAAAGTAGCCTTTACAAATTTTATATAAGAAAAGTGTATCTTACTAATTTTATCGTCGAAATTAACTTCGAGACACACTGTGATAAACATTTTGCAGCATCTTATTGTATACATTATTATACTCGAACAAGTGTGCCAATATTCTTAAAGTTAAAAAATATATTTTTCCAAGTTAAATATATTTCATCAACTCTAATGAATGAAGTTGATACTCATTCGAACCTGAAATTAAAACTTAAATCAACAGTAAAGAATAAAAAATGAAATCAATTAAACTCAAGAAAATAATTGAAACAAACATTTTAAACTTGTCAGATTGAAAAATATTTTTATATTATGTATATGAGGCATAATTAAACCTTAATAATTAAGTATGAATTGATAAATTATATAAATATATAAGTAAAATAAAAAAATTGATTGGGGGCACGGCCCCGCCCCCTTTCAATGTAAATCCGCCACTGCCGTGGATTCCAGGAGCCTTATGCTCCGTTTGATTGCGGGAAAAAAGTGAGGAAAAGAAAATTAAAAAAAAAAGATTTTCCCATGAGATAGTTGTAAGGAAAATTTGATCTCAATTTGTCTATTTTTTGTATTTTTTTCCTTACAACCAAACACATAATTTTATTTTTACTCAAAATTTTCATTTTCTTTTCTTTTTCCTCGTAACCAAACGAAGCCTTAGTGTCTCCTACAGATTTCAGGGCCTCAAGAATCTCATCTTCCCCAACTGATTTAACTATTCAAGACAATGAGCAGCAGATAAATGTTGTCCGTTTCTCAGAGCAACAATATCTAAACCTTTCAGCAAATTTATTGTCTGACCAAGCAGGTTTCCATAATCATCTTCCAATTCCTGTGGTTTAGTAACTGCCATACCATCAACTTTAATCAGCTTCTATACGCTTGTCCCTTTATTATGCTCTCTGACTAAAGCGCAAAAACATGCATTATTCACATTTCATAATTTCAGCTAGCCAGTTAACTTTTGGCTTCTAAGACATAATCTTTTCTTCCACGTCAAGCCATTTCATAAGTTTACTTTTGCAGATGCCTTCCCTCTCCCTTAGGCTGACATTAAACTCATTTGCTGCAAGATCTTTCTGCATTGTTTCTAACTCATTTCTTGCTTGGTTGATTCAATTAGCAACATTAGAAAACTCTTCTACTCATTTCCCTTATTGTGGCTTTAGTAGTGTAAGCTTCCTCCATAGCACTTCCACGAGATCTCCAACACACTCCGTAGACTGCCACGTTACTGCCACCTCATTAAAATCTTAAAATATCCACCATATAATTGAGAATTTTGAATTGCCTTTTCCTAACGATGTTAGGTACACTACACCAAAATGACACTATAGCGATAAAATGTCGCATGTCGCCCGACCCTCTGTCGCATTTGTAATACGTAACACATTATTGTTGTTGATTAAGATAATGTCACGCCGTTAAGGTTAAGCGACAAATTTCATGCGACAGATTAAAAAGTGTTGCGATAGACATTAAAAGCGACATGTATCTTTGGGACACCGTTTTATAAGTTGCTTGTAATCAAAGTGACAAATATCTTTCGCAACAGAAATAAAAATGTCTCAAAGGAAGTTGGTCATACTTATGTCTAAAACATTTTGTTCAATTATCTCTCAAAAGAAGTTGACTATATATATGTCTTTTATATAAATTTTTTTGGTCAATTATTTATTAATTGGATAGTCTAAGTATTTTGTTGTTCATTACTAATCATATAACTCTTTAAAATTATATAACCTCCTAACCTTCAAAATCGTCTAACCCTTTAAAACACTATTTTCGTCTAATGGTCTAATCCTTTAAAACTATGTAACATTCTAACCTTTTGAGTAATTATACAGTTATTAGTTACACTTAATATAATTTTATGATTATGAGTCTTATACGAAAAATGAGAAATAAATATATTTTTGATCATCTAGACTAGCTCATTAATCCTTAACCCTTTCAAACTCTCATAACATGTAACCATTTTTAAACCTTCAAACCCCCTAAACCCTCTTAACTCTTCTAATCCTCCAAACCCTCATAACCCTCAAAACTCCTCAAAACACTCCTAACCCTTTAAAATCGCCTATCCCTCTTAACCATTAAAATTTCTCAAATCCCTCATACGTATAATATTATTGATAACGAGACAATTCTGTTACAAAAGAAATTGAATTAAATTTTGAAGTAACTCAATCCCTCAACTATGTGTATGTATGATATAACAATATTTTAATCATTTAAAATATTCTAAAGTATTAATAATAATACCTCGACTAATTTATTTTTTATTTTAAAATACTTGATATAAATAATTTTGTCCACGGAAACACTAATTTATTTCTGTTCAAAAATATTTAAAATATAAATATTAACGCCCACTTAACCATTTATGTGTCTATATGATATTTGAAATAATCATACATTTTAATAAAGTTTAAAAATTTATGTAAATAATAATTTAACTTAGGATAATTAATTTTATCATTTAATTATATTCAATTATTAATTTATACATTTCTAATGCTAATCACGTAATAAATATTATGATTGGTTGATTGAGATTCACATAGATTGTGCTTCTTTTATTTTCAACCATTGATAACACTACAATCCAATGGTCACAAACCCATCATTTCCATACAGATCTGGACAGTCAAAAAAACTTCCATCAACGGTTCCAATTCACTCACATCACTCCACACAGATCTCAATCTGGACCGTCCATCTTCTCCAATCCTTCTCAATTCCTAACCCACAAACCCTAATCTCAATTTCTCAATTCCTGCCCCCTTCTCAATCCTTCGCTTGAGTGAAACCTAAGTTTTCTTTGCTTCGTTCGATACTCTTTTTTTTCATTTTCGGATTTCTAAGGTTTAGTGTCGAGTCGAACCAAATCAGAAGAGTGATTTGATATCGAATGGTTCAGTTGATAATGCAAACTTGAATTTGACAAGCGAAATCGGAAGCTGCTACGGCGAGGATGAGTCGGAGTATACAATCAGTGAAGGTGGAGGTTGTCGATGAGTATCATCAATATGCACGTGATAATAAACGATGGAGAGTGTCATCCAACCTTCAGGTTGATTTTGATTTCTAGGTTTTTTGTTTGTTGTTTTTCTGGTTTTGTGTTGAGTTTCGATTCTTTGTGACTTGTGTAGTCTTATTGTTGTATGATTCAGTTTGTGTAATTTGGAACTGTTATGATGCAAAGTATTGTCTCTGAAAGCCAGTTAATTTGTATCTGATTTGGTAGAATTGTTTCGATTCTTTGTGACTTGTGCTGGTTTTGCTTCAGATGTTTGTGCTTAGTTTTGATTATTTTTTAGGACTGCAAAGTTTAGAATTTGGTTTTTGATTTGTTTGGTGCTTCGTAGTGCCATCAACCTGGCAGCTGAGTTTGTTGGGCAAGTACAGGCTAGAGAAGCTGCTGGTCAGGTGGTGGATATGATTCGGCAAAGAAGATGGCTAGGCGAGCACTTTTGTTAGCTGGACCACCAGGTACGGGCATCTTGTTTCCCTTTGTAGCTGTTAGCACTATTATCTACTGAATGAATCTGTTTCATCAGATTCAAGTTAAGTCCATATGTTGGACTAGAAAATGTTATTAAACGACTAGTTCTTGTACGTGTATTATTTTGTAATGATATTGACATCATCATGAACATTTCAGGCTTGTTTCTTCCTGTTGTGGTGAGACCCATCTTGGATTCTTATGGATCAACCAAGCCAGCCTCTCAACCAGCTCTAAGATATGTCGTAGTTGTGATGACTGGCAAGAAATAAGATAAGGCATCTCTGGATCGCAAGCATTTTTTCTAGAGCAAGTCGGAGTTATTTGGAGGCTGAATTCTCAAGTGTGAAGTCGCAAGTCGGAGTTATTTGGAATTTTAAATTTATCAACACTGACTATGGTAAACACTCTCCTGCAGGAAGTGGAGTACTTCAGCAACCACTACAACAGCAGAGAAAACATCAGATGAATTTATTTTAGTTTTTTTAATAGAACCATTGAGTTTTGTATACCCTTGTTTGATGGATTTCAAGTATTGATTAATACTTGATTTGTAATTATCAAGCTA
>JAWWMW010000708.1:167912-182939 GCA_035048345.1 Echeveria elegans
CACTTACCTTTATATTATTTTCTCTCTCACACTATCATTATTTCTTAAATTTTGTGATAACTACCAAATGTACACAACAAAAGGAGGACGGAGGGAGTACACATAATACAATAATATATACCTACCTAAATGGGAAAATACGTGATTTTTTTTTTTGTTAAAAAATATCCAATACTTAATTTTAGATAAACCAAAAATAATAAAACCAAAATCTTAATATACTAATCTTGGCGAATCAAACTTGCTAAAAATGAAGACAAGAGGAGACATCTTGCAAGGTTACTATAATCCTCAAGTTCGAAAGACTTTGTTTTTTTTTTTCAATGTCATCAGTCATCATCTTCATCTATTTATTCCAAGTCATATTAGAGATAATACAAGCAGTCTGAAATTTGCAACTTCTTAGAGGTGTCTTCTCCTCGACTAGATACATATATAAGTTGAAGTAGAAGTAGATCATGGCTGCACCGTCGTCCATCGGTTCCATTACCCTTTTCACCCTTCTTTTCCTGGCTCTGTTTGTCAGTTTATCAAATGTGAGTCACTCCGACATCTGTTTGGATTATGATACATGCCTTGTTTATATCAATGTGATTATCTAACTTCTTGTTGTTTTGAAATGATCACAAGGCTGGAGGTGAAGGATCTCTTAAGCCACAACGTAAGTCTCCTTCTAAAACCTCAGTCCGCGTAAATTCTGTGTTGTTTAAATCATAATGTTTCTGGTGTTTTTGATTGGCAGAATGTTCTGAGGCTTGTAATCACCGGTGTTCGAAAACATCTCACAGGGAGCCATGTATTTTTTTCTGCAACAAGTGTTGTGCCAAGTGCCTCTGTGTTCCATCAGGGACATATGGCCACAAGGAAGAGTGTCCTTGCTACAATAACTGGAAAACAAAGGAAGGAGGACCCAAGTGCCCTTGAAGTATCTCTAGTTTTTAAAATGCATGAAAAACTATTTTGAATACAAATTTTGATTGAATAATGAAGTTCTATATATTGCAGCATCCACAATTAATATTGTACAGTATATATCAAGACCCAGAACTGCATGTACGTGGGACTCGATTCAAAAACAACAAAGCACTGAGATTCTCCATTTAGAACTACACTTCTAGAGAAAGCAGAATGCAAAATATCGTAGTGATGTTTTCGGATGTGAATGAGTTTTTCAAAACTTCATCTTCCATTTACAATAGGTCTAAGCGAGGATACTGTTGCTTGTCAGTTGTCACACACCTGCACTGCAAATCCATTTCAGCAAAGGGATTCAATATTATTCATTTCAGGAAGACCTTGGTGAACGAATACGCTTACTTAATCGACGAGTACTTGGTTTCTCGCATAGTTCACGTCTTATGCAGAAATATTCACCAAGAAAATCCATCAAGGGAAAACCAGTGTGGCATCAACAATAAACCACGCAACTGAAGAAGGCAAGCCGACATATGAAAAGGTGTAGAATATAGAGAGTGGCAGAGAAATTTAAGCATTTCTCAACTCTCTCTTTCTATCAAACAAAGCAAGTAAGCAGCCGTGCGAGAAGAGGCCACATTTAGGCATACAACAAATTGAGCAAGACAAAAAACAATTACAAACAAAACAGAACACAACACAACACTGCCGGAAAGATTATGTATAAATAACAAGCTTGGACCAAATACAAGAAATTGACCTGACATTGCAGCTAAGCTAAAAGAGAGATTATTAAATAAATAAAAAGAGAGTGAGAGCGAGACTGACCCTTATATACGACAATGATTCACCAGGCTGAGCACCGCGCATGTATAAACTTTGGCGTCAATTTGTAATGAACCAGGTCGAGTCTTTAGTTAGAACAAACTTCAAGGATCGGTTATGTAATTATGCCAAAGTTATGTAACCTATAAATACAGAACTTGGCATCTGTTTTCTACGATCGTGTCCTCCTCCAGCGGGCAGCGATTCGGGTTCAAGATTTTCTTCAAGCTAAATAGTTATGCGATGCTGCTGTTCAAAAATCAAAACGAGCTGCCAGTGCCAATCAACAACTGAATATGTTCATACAATAATGTCAGCTTTGCTTTCTTCTGTCCGAAGTTGATGTGAATTAGAAAATTCAGTTGCGCAGCCACGTACACACCCAAAGCTAGAAAGGAAAGCTTTTGCTAATTTACATATTATCGGAGACTCTGACCTGACTCATTCTTCACTGATCGAAACTACCAGCCAATCTCTCCATCTCTAACTAACTATTGACCACATTCTCTCATTCTAGCTGTTCCCATGCGTAATTATGTGAATTAGGTTACTACGTCCCTCTGGACTCTGGTATCCCCTCACCATTAAAAGCCTCGGCACATTCTCCACCAACAGGTCTATGTACGTACTCCATGTACAACTACGCTGGATGGCTTGGCGGAAGAGGTAAGCTCACCAGAACAACGGCTGACATTCTTGGGTACTTTAGGATTGTTGGGTTCAGCTTCAAGGTTGTGTACAGGAAAAATATGGTAATGGCAGAAGTGATGAGATCCAGTTTACCAATGAGGACACAGCAGATGGAGATAAATGCAGTAAAGAGAGTAGACGTGTAGGGTTTGCATCCATCTGCAACCTTGAAGTAGTTCAGAATTGGAAGTATATCATCATTAGCAACTGCAGCGAGTAGACGTGGCGCACCTGTTAGGCTCTGAAGTGCAGCACTCAAAGTGGAAAGAATAATTCCTATGTAAATGATAGCAGGTGGTGGCCATGCAATGGTAGCTGTAAGATATCTATCTGTTAACAGCTTCTCCCTTGTAGCAAGAGCACCAAAAAAACAATACTGAAATCAGATAAGGCGCTGTTGTTGTGAGTGAGGCAGCTAAGGTACCAACAGGAATCGATCGTTGTGTGTCCTTTAAGCATAGCAGAGCGGTTAGACCCTGCCATGATCCCAGTTGCTGCTGGGAAAAAGAGGCCAACAAGGGCACTGTAACTCCAACTCACGTCACCTACGGGTTCAGGTATACCAGCATTATTCGTGTTTTGATAATCAGCACTCCAGTTTTCTCCAAAAGTTCTGAAACTCAGCCCAGTAATATCAGGTTTTGGATAGTCCTTCCTGGCTGTAAAGATACCAAGAAATATGCAGAATATAGAGAGTAGGACTGGGATCAAGAAGGCAGGAGCAACTCGGTTGATCATCTTCACGCCACCAAACACGATGAAGCACAACACAATAGTCACTATGATCCCATAAATTTGAAGGTCATGCAAACTTGGAGCTGTTATAGTATCAACTGTGGTTCCGTTCACCCTTGTGATGGTTTCTGTGAAGATCCCAGCACCTGGCACAGCCCCTAGAAAGGTTTATACAGCTCCCAGAACATACATAGCTCCAGCCACGGCAGTCCCTAGGAAGAAACATAAGCCAATACTGACTCCAACTTCTGGACCAAGAGCACGACCAATTAGATAGTACGGCCCTCCACCTTTCATGGCACCATTTGTTGCGATGGCAGTCAAGAATGTGCACAAGCCACGAAATGATACGATCATCATTGATTCACTTATCCCGCCCATTCCAACAATCCAAGTAAATCGAATATAGTAAATGATGCCCTGAGTATTTTGCAGGCAGGGTACAAACATACCCATCAGTATGCCCAATTTGAGATCATCGGCCTGTGGTTGACCGAGGGTTATGGATACGTCATCACCATCCCTGGGACTAGATGGCCCCTGGCCTTGCTCAGCCATCATGCTTTTAACGCCAAGTATATTAACTAGGGAATCAAAACCGAACAATTCCAATTTTGATTCCCTGCGTGCCCCATCGTCATCTACACGAGCAGGAAATGACCAGTCTCTCGTATTAATGCTCATGCTGTGTGCAATTTCAAGATTGACGTTCTCGGAGGGGGACGATGAATGATGCAGCATCCATAGATGCCATTTCAAGAACAGCCCGATCATGAGCCACAACGGATCTGTATTTACAACTAGAATTACTTTACTGCAGACTCTCCTCCCTGCTCCTCCTACTGTCACCATTTTCCATAGCCACTCGTGCAGTATTCAGTTCCAATATGGATCGTCAACCACAACGCATTACTCACATCACGTATCAAAAGACAAAGCTTCATCCAATGCAGTCAGGTTTGAATACACCGGCACCCAGCAATTATGAGGATCATGGATGACTCGTTTCAGTTTCAACATTATGCATCGAAAAATGGAGAAGATACGACCAAAATGGAGTTTCCCTGATTTTCTGTAGATTAGAGAAAGATGACCATTACAAAAATGGATATAGAGACATTGTTGGATACAAGAGTTTGCTTTATAGAAAATATAACATACATCCTAAATTTAGTCTACTTACATCACCTTAGCAGTAAACGGGCGTCATCAATGATCCAATTGAAACCCATATAAAAGCTTCTTGGTGGGTGAACTCTTAATCTGCAGGCCTGCTTGCTTGAAGCTTCTTGCAACCTTTAAAGGCTGTCGAAAAGAGAGCAAAGCAAAGAACCACATAGCAACAAATATGTAGAAGCAGCCATGTAGTAATTTCATTCATTCCATTATCAGTTGCCATCTTATGTGGACTACAGTAATACAATTTCAGCAGACTACAAAGACACACAGTTCAGACTCCATTTTAACAGCATCAAGAAACACAACTTGAGAATTTCCATCACTTCAATTAACTTTCTATCTGCTCAACTCCACCCTCGCCAAGATTGAGATCACCCATGGCATCAGCCAAACCAGAGTAACAGTCAACAAGTATCTGCGGATCAGAGTAATGCCTAACAGCCTGCACAATTGACCTGATGCGATTATAAGGATCGGAACAATCAAACACATCTGAGCCCAGAAAGACTCCATGGCATCCCAGTTGCATCATCATGGCAGCATCAGCAGGCGTGGCAATGCCGCCAGAAGCAAACTGAACCACAGGAAGCCTCCCCATCTGTTTAGTCTGAGCCACAATGTCATAAGGAGCATTGATGTTCTTAGCAAAAGCAAAGACTTCGTCGTCATCCATGTTTGCCAGCTTCCTGATATCTCCAAGCACGGATCTGACATTTGCAACAGTTTGAACAACATCGCCAGATCCAGACAAATCTCCTTGGATCCTAACCATAGCTGCACCCTCCCGGACTCTCCTAAAAGCCTCGCCCAAATCTGTGCAGCCGCAGACGAAAGGCACTCTGAAATTGTGCTTGTTAATGAAGTGATCCTCATCGGCGATGGCAAGCTCCTCGCTCTCGTCGATATAGTCGACATCTAGTGACTCCAGAATCATGGCTTCAACGAAATGGCCGACGCGCGATCTGGACATAATCGGGACTGAAACGGACTGCTTGATCCGTTTGACTAGGGATGGATCGGGCATCCGGAGGATTCCTCGAACTCGAGGTGGTGGTTCGGCGACGGTAATGCAGCAGGCGCCGGCGGACTCGGCGATCTTGGCTTGATCAGGGTTGGTGGCGAGGGCGATGACTCCGCCGCGGAGCATCTGGACTAGACCGACTTTGGTGGAGAAGGAATTTTTTTTGATGGCGGCGCTGCTGTTAGCGTAGAGCGTGACGACGGCGCTGTTGTCTTGTTCGGCCATTGTAAAGTTTGAACTGATTGAAGGAGGCTTGTGTTGTGTCAATTGAATAGCAGCAGCAAGCGAAGAGGGTGTTTATAGTTTGATCGGGTGTTCCTTCCAGAATAATCGGTTCGTTTTCGAATTCAATAATGCGACATGGAGGGATGTTACTGGAAACTTCTGTTGGTGGAGGATGACTCCGTTACCGTTTGGTCCAGTTCGTTCGTCATTGGGCCGTGATATTTGTTTGGGTCAAATTCTTTATACCAATATCACAACTTGCTTGATTTCCTTTCTGATTTTTGAGCTTGGTAAATCTCTGGGTGTTTTTTTGACATGAACTGAAACTGAACAAAAAATTTAAAATTAATGAATTAATTACATTTGCATATTATTTTTAATTTTAAAAAATAGTTTTGACAATAGTGAATCTGTCTTAAGCTTGTCTCATAGTTTCAAGTTGTATTATACTTTTAAAACAATTTTAAAAATAGTAAATGTTTATCTACTGAACTGAAATTAAATTAATGTCAAAAAGAACAGACCTTTGTCAACACCGTAAGAATTCAACACTTGTAAAATTGGGAGTCCTTTGAATTGAATGGAATTCTTTTGTCGATTTTTTTCTAACATTATGCGGCAGACCATATCCTGCCCAACCCAATAATTCCGACGGATTTGCAACTGAACTGCAAACACAAGCAAAGAATAAAATCGGTGGTGATCTTGAGAGTCGGCTGGCCGACAATCCTATTCCACACATTCATGTAATCTACTAAATACTACTAGTAGTTTGACAATGTGGACTGACAAGTGACGCATACAGTAGTGAAAGTGGAAGGCGCACCTTTGAGGCCAATTGCGGAGCATTTGCCTGCTTGCACCACACCCCGCTCTTGACGAAGCTGTAGGTGGCGACGATTTTGGGATTGGAGAGTGAATCGATGATGTTGGAGTCAGCGCCGGACGAGGCGTTGCGGACGACAGCTCGAATGGAGTGGGCGTGAAGATGGAATTCCGTAGAATCAGACCGGAGCTTGATGAGATTGACGCGGGAGGTTATGACTTATGAGGCTTTCTAGGTATGGCGACATCGGGCATAAACATCAACACGTCGATCGACTCCATCATCAACGAGTTGAAGGGTTTTTGGGAAGCAATCAACGACGAACAAGAGTGAGACGGTGCGAGTAAATATTTATATGGTATTCAGTGGACACAATTATGTCATTCATTTGTTCAACCTCGTACATAATCGATCAAACACGTATGTATGTATGTCCCTCTCCTTTCATTAAACCTAAACCTTACCGTTATGTTATGCATCCAACATGAGGAGGCAAGTCATTGACAATCAAAACACTTCAAGTCCACTGAGCCGGGTTGCCGAGAATAACATGCACATGCACATCATCCACTTGTCACTCTGTTATTGTCGGCCGATTTCACAACTGAAGGCTACCTGATTCCCTGCAACAAAATGGATTCACTCAAACACAGAATCTAACCAAAATACATACCAACCAATTAAATTCATTATTCTAACCATGCTTCGCGGCATCTGACTGCTTGTAAACGCACGGCTCTTTTTGGGTCGTCAACAGCCTTCAATATTACTCTTATTACCTACAAGGCATAAGCAAATAGCACTCAAACTTCAACATTATTGTATTCAGGAATGATACTATATAGGGTGGTACATCAACTTACCTCATTTCTCATTGGATACACTCTTGTATGAGGAAGTCTAGATATTGCCGTAAGACACTGAATTGATGTCTCCCTTACAAACTGAACACACAATTATCAAAACTTAGCAGCTCCACAACTTACACATGCCTATTACGATCAACATGCAATGAGAGACTACATACCATCATATGAGGATAGGATGCTAATCCGATAAGACACTTAATTATTATAGTTGCATTTTCCTTGACAGTTTCTTGTCCTGCAACTGCAAGTCAAGTCAACAGGACATGTTAATTGGAATCAAAATGGTCAAATTATAGACAAAGACGAGCATATAACTTTCTGGGCTCACCACTTTCGTCAGTCAGAATTGCAGATAGAACAACTAGTAGACGGCGAATGATTTCTTTGTTTAAGGCATCACTGCTCAATAGGGACAAACATTCCACTAATACAAGAATGAGCTGCAAGTGCCAGAGGGTGCTTCAATGGTCAACCAATTACATGAAAAGCGTAGAAATGGACCTAGACATTTACCTTTCTGGAATCATTCAAAACAGCCCCAAGTGGTGCGTTTGAGAGAACATGAGCAAGCGCCCTGTACAGCATATTACTGCAATAACAATATTTGGAATGAGTGACATGCTGTGAGAAACAAACAGGGAACATCGAAAGCCTTTAACAGCTGAATTATGATAGCACTAACCATACAGAACATGTAATAAATTATCAGTTGCAATAATACTGTATGATTTTGTACGTAGAACAAAATAATATTAAAGATACCTCGAAAATGGTGAACTACACTCCCTGATTGCTGCTAAAAAAACAGGCATTATGGTAGACAATAAACGTTGCTTATACAGAGGGCGTATGACAGCATGAAACCTTGTATTTAAACAATCGTTGGAGTCACTCATCATGGTGTCAAATGCATCTGCTACACTCTCCATTACTGATATAAGCAAGTTCTGATCATCACGCAAACCAGTCTTCACTGGCACTGCCTCAAGTTTCTCACAATTTACCAGCAAACTCAACAACAATTTAACAATGTCATAAGCCCTGTCATGACCTCGCATAAGAAGGCCCTTGGCCACCCACGCTAGTCCCTTTATGGCATAAACAGAAACTATTGATGCGTCTTCAGCCTTAAAATTAAAATTTGGAAGCCCTTCCTCACTTGAATCGTTTTTTCCAGAGCAACTCCATGCAAAACCATTGCTTGCATGACCATTGCACAGTGAAGATACTAATTCTTTCACAGAACAGTCCACTAAGAGCAAGTCTTCTTCAGTTTTCATATGCAGTTTGTTAAACATTGAGCCCAATGCCTGAGCAGAAGGGACATGGCCTTCAAGAACAGATGTAACAAATAAACGCATCACCACTCTTTCACTGGGGACAGAGGTTTGAGGATGAAGAGCCATGATAATCGATGCAAATATAGACATCAGCCAGTCATTCATGAATTGCTTGTCATGTATATCGTCTGTTTGAAGCAAAGCTATCGCTTGAGAAGAAATGTTATTAGGCTTAAAGGCTACCGATAAAGAAGGATCACTAGAAGAAAGTACAGTATAAGCCATATCAAGAATTTTTCTTTGACTCTCCACCGTACAGTAACCAACTGTAACTTTCATCGCCATCATTATTGAGCTTAAAATCTCCTGGAAGTGAACATATACTTCTCACAAATGCAGACATAGGCAGTATAATGCTTATACATGTCATCAACAAACTTTCAGTCAATTGCATAGGTAGCTATGACAAGTAAACGGATTAGCTAAATGTACCTTCTTCACACGATCCACAATTGTAGAGTCATATGCACTTCTCTCAACATGATTCCACATATTGATGGCAAACTGATACAAAACATCATCAAATCCACCTGCTTCCCCAAGTCTGGAAATAGTTGACAATTATAGAAAAGAGTAGCATTAGAGGTGAAACAAAAATATCATGGCATCGCAATAACATTCAGACGCAGAGAGCAACGAAATTCATACCTAGGGAGCACCTTTGTAGCATATATTTTCATAACCTGATTTATAATTTCAGCAGATTTCAAGTTTCCGTTGATCTGTAAAGCAAAAGGAAGCCGCTTTTTTGTTAAATGAACCAAATAAAATATCCAATGAATTTCCTAAAATGTAATTTAGATTGAAGTTAAATTATTCCCGTGCATACAAAGATATATGAGAACGCTATTCATGGAGTACAGTTAACACATCACCAAAGACATAGGTACATTCAAAACTCATGAAACCATTTAAAGATGGTTAAGAGCATACTTTCGCATCAGAGAAACTGGTCGACACCACATCTTCCAAACCTCGAAATACTCTTAGCAGATAGTTTATATGCGTAATACTGACGTCACAAATGGTCTCCAACTTCGTGTGTAATGGAATGCTACCCTCGTCAAGAGAAGTCAATATAACCATCTTGTCAATAACGAAAGATACAAAACTCAGCATCCTTTCAGAGTCGAGGAATCTAGAAACGTATGAGCCAACCAACACTAATTCCTTGGTTGCCTGGCTCCACAAATAGGTATAGTTATACTTCGTGGTAAAGATTGTCATAAATGTCTTCAGAATGTCATCAAAAGACGATTTTGATACAGAAGAGAGATCTTCTGGGAGTGTGGCCAGTAATCCCAAACCTTTTACTGAAAAGAAAAAATAATTAAATAAGCACGTGTAATGGCACAAAGGGGCAGTATGATGCAATATTGTGAAGATATTACGTCGAGAAAAAAAGAAACATGAATGGTTGGCAAACCACCTAAGTAAACAGTTGCATCCTGATCTTGAGTGCTGTTGTCAGGGTTTGATAGCAACGCGTCACTGAAACCTTCGATTAAACAAGCAGAATAACTTTTGAGAATTGATGACCATGCATCATAAGCAACTGCAGATTTTGAAGCGAGGTTTACAGAGTTATTCACTTGATCTCTGCATGCTGCAAGTAGCTCAACACAGAAGTAGAGAGCACCGATATTAAGGGTCTGCGAATGAGAAACATCTCCGTTCATATTGCAAAGGGATGAAGTTCTATCGGAGAAGCAGGTTGCATTTATTAAGCGAAGAAAGTTCGTTTTCAACAATCTGCTGCAGGCCACACTGGATGATTTGGCAGAAATATACAGAATGCAACCAACAGCATGTAACTTCTGCACACTTTCAGATGAATTACTGATTTGACCGCTATTATTCGCGTTGGAATCAATTATCATGCTGATGTCTTCATCATTAACCAACAAGCTTGAAAAAAGTTCATCATTTTGCATCACAGATATTTGAAGAAGCAAAAGTGCCTCTCTGAGAACTTCATTTTCTAGTGATTGTGATCCATCACCATTAAATATTTCCGAGGCCAATGATACTGTAGGATCCAACCGAGTATTAAAAATCGTATCTTTTATTGATGACCAGATAGACTCAACATGCTTTTTCATTCTGTCCCCTCCATATTTCAGAACACACTCACTGAGATACTTCAATGAGTCCACCTGAATAATGATAGTCAATGCAAACCATCCGCTATAAGAGGGTGATAATACTTCAAATCGAAATCATAGGAAGGTTAAAGGAAGATAAAAGCCGATTTCTTACTGACCTTTGCAGAGAGAAGAGCAGAAGAAAGTTTCTCTAGAAACAATGGAACAGCATATGGCTCGAAGAAAGGCGTTGAAGACATTGCAAGCTGTAACAAAGAAAGTTGCAAGTTCAAGGGAAAACCAAATTTGCTAGTATATGGAGGAGTGAAAAAGGTTGTAAGGTTAAACAGAAGATGTCAGGCATTTCTGAAATACATAATAGCTATAATAGAAAATTTTAAAAAAAATTGTCCCACATTCAGTGTGGAGGAAGCATTAAAGATTGGGTCAATTCCATACCATCAATTGTCTTGATAGATCGTCCCTCTTCACTTCAATATTCTCACTTTTTGGCTGCACCAAGTAAGAAATTTAATGCAAGCAATGCTAGTCCTTTTTTGGCTACATATATCACACACATTTACGTAAAATGTTTTATTTTAGGAGGGTTACCATTTACTGAACAGAAAAGGAAACATTAAAAGAAAGTCTACTCAATTTGCATCGTAAACCTTAGCAGCAACAACAGTCTTAGGCTCCATTACATTCGCGGGAACTTCTACCGGATGGAAAGAAAATGCGATGCAAAATGGGTGTGGGTTTGGTTTATCAAGGAAAATGAAAACAAAATGCAAATCTTTTCCTTTCCATTGCGTTCCCCTTAAACTATTCATGATCCAAACTGAAGGTTGGGTTATCACATTTATGGGAATTCAGGTAGATTTATCTTGCCAGTTCATAGGGAATCGCAAATATGGCATTTCACATTTAAAATATGGTGGAAATTGTCGTCGAATATGCTAGCTACAACCTAGAACTATATGTTTTATGTTTAAGCAAGAAGCGCACCTCAGCGGAGCTGTTAAAACAACTAGAAACTTACATGCGTAAAGTGAATAGGGAAATAACAACCCAGGATATCAAATAGACCACCAGCATAAGTCTTGAGAGCAGAAGAATCTGAAAATATTTGTCCCAAAACCTCTATAATATGAAATACGATCAATAAGCATTTAGGATCTTTTTCTCCATCAGCAGCTTCACAAATTCCATACACAAGGTCATCACCCTGTTAACCATAAATGGAGCAAAGGGGTAATAGGAGATGAGCGTCAAATACTATTATGCACAAAGGTATTATTCGTAAGCCTCAAAGTCTTAAACGTGGACTGTGATCACTAATCATGAAATGGGTCAATTGATAATCAATATTCGAAGCTACAAATTAATTACCTTTTCAAAAGCTGCCTCAGGATGGTGAACAAGCAAGCATTCTAATAGCTGAAAGCAGAGCTGAAACAGCGATTGACGTATAAGTTAAATAAAGACTTCGGTAAACTAGGTGCCTCTTGTAGGAAATCTTTAATTTTTTGGTTGCCGTCCTAAAAAATTCTACCTCTCGATCATGTTTCCCCAAAGACTGCACTTGCAAGTTCCGTAGAAAAGATTGAGCAATTGTCATTGCATCACTTTTAGAAACTGCTCCAGTGTGGCCCTTTCTCCTCAACAATGCCAAGCATCCAACTAGGGCACCCCGTACAGCTTTCCAGTCTTCCTGACATATTTAGAAACTGTAATTACATTCACCTGATTGATAATGGAAGCACCACAGAAATAATGGTAGCGAATTATGAATGATGGATAGTGGGTAATCACTAATCACTCTGTTGGCATAATTTGATGTGAAATCCAATAAGGATTCTTCTACACTTCTAAAATAAGAAAGGAAACAAATAGAACCACGCAACTGTCGGTGATATAAGGAGTATCAAGCCAGAAAAATGTTAACTTCTTACCAGTCTATCACTGAAAAAGGTTACCAAAGTGTGTATGGCAACATCACTTAAAGGCTTCAAATCAAGACGAGCTAGTGACTCAGCAAGAAGAAGAATGGCTGAGTAGAGTATGAACATGAACTTGTTAATCATCGATATCAGTGGCCAAACATTCACACAACCATTTGTTAAACATTACAGAAGCATACCTCTCCCACGCATAACATGATCAATACTAGTTAAGTATTTCTCCATCCCCATTACCTGGAAATATCCCAAAAGCAGGCAATAAAATCAAGAAACCTAAAGCCTCAATGCTATACAAAAGAGGAAGCAGCACTTTATATTTCACTGTACCAGTTGCTCCATTGTGATTGCATCATTCTTCAACATACTAGCAATTGCATCTAAGCTTTCTGCCTGCAGTCAACTCATAGTCAAACACTGTTCCCAAGGTATGTAAAAAATAGGACTAAAAATATTATAATTAGGTTTAGGGTTTAGAGCGAAATGAACAAAAAAGAAAGTAAAGCGCGTAGCTGGACCTGCCGTGCCGGAGTGGCAGTCGCACCAACATAAGATTCCACACACTGAATCAAACGAATCGTTGCCGCCATTGGATTGGATTGGGCAAGGGTTTTGCGGAGGTTTTGTTTTTGTCAAATTTTTTACCTTTACTTTTTCTTCCTTCCGCCATTGTTCTCGTAGCTTAAGCTTTTCGTTATTTGCAATTCGACCCCCGCAACCTTCTGGGACTGAGACTCGATTGGGCCGATCAATTTTTATGCGGAACGTCGTTGCATGACCGGCCCAGTATGCGGGTCCATGCAAAAAAAATGACCGTTACTGAGATGCTTATAGATTTCAAATTTTGAAACGGAGGAGATCTCCAACGGTAATTTTCACTCACACGTAAAAACTTTCCTCTTCTTTTTCTTAGCCTTCATGGCCGCCCAGATCAGAATTTGCAATTGTTGGTGTGGTTTCTTCGTTGTTACTTGCTGTTATTGGGTTTCTGGGATTTCAGAAGCCGAAAAGAACCTACAATATTGCATCCAGTGAACCAGAACAGAAGGCAACACCATGTTAAACAAGTTGATCATTTTGCTTACTCATCATATTCAAAACCCGGAGCAGATAGTTTCAACAGTGGTGTGGGTGCACCAGGAGTACAACTGCTGGGAGAGTACAGGGTTGGAGAGAAAGAAGTCAGCAGCTATAGTTTGAGAACTGATTATGTTGAAAATTATAATGACAGCAGTTGCTCATTGTCTCAAAGAAACTTGAAAATGTCCATCAGTCAGCCTCCGGTGTCCGGCTTCTCTTCCACTACAGGGACTCCTCCTTACGGAGGCAAAAGCGCTCAAAGAAGAAGTCACAAGAAAGAGGTGAGTTCCTAGCACCGGTTTACCACATTTTGTTTACATGCGTTTTTTTGTTGACGGGAGATTTTAATTGCATTACTTTTGCAGGTTCCCACTACATCCATTGATTCACCTTCATATGAAAGCTTCACTACGGAGATGATGTTTCGAAAGAAAGAGGTAAGCAAAGCGAAGATTACTTCACTGATCCAAGCGAAAACCTAAAATTCAAATAATTGCACAGGGTATCTAATTCTTGCTACCATTTCCGACCTTATACGTAACTGGAAGCTCGGGGCGGGGAGAAGATAATTGTGACTCCAGTCACAGAAGATCAAACAGGATTCATAGTCGAAGGACTCCAGGAGCATCCCAATGACTCTAACTTAGCTCGCTGACTATGTATTTGTATTTAAGTAGCGGTAGCTAGTCTGTGTTTCTTGCTTCTTGAGAAACAAGGCGTTGCCCCTCGAGATGTTTGTATGGTACTTTGTCAGTAAACACATTTATATACTTCTCTTTGTCGAATTATTAAGAATAATATATTTTTTATAATTCAAAAAGACAAATTACAAATAAAAATGAACATAACATCCAGACATCACGTGATAAAAATTTATTTGCCAGGGCCTTTACGAGATAAAAGATAAATTTTGTCTTACGATCGAAAGAGCTACCGCCGGTTCCAAAACTTAGTATTCAGCTCACCTCGCCGCTACTGTCCTTAACAGTCGATCCACATATACGATAAAAATTATCTTTTATCACATGTATAAAATTTTAAATTACAAATAATCACATTTGTTAATATAAAAAGGGTAGAGATCAGGTAAAAAAATGTCTAAATATAAAAAGTATAAAGAGATCATAAACATTGATGTATCTTCTAATCAATGGCTGAGATTATCCAATTAATATCCATTTAATTATAATAAAAAAATGATTATTTAATGTTTAAGGGTATTTAAGACATTTTGATCTGATTAATATGAGAATTATAAAACTCAAATAGGTGACAGA
>JAWWMW010000708.1:183039-195307 GCA_035048345.1 Echeveria elegans
AGGATTCTGTCATAAAATTGTTTCATACCTTGGCTAGTTACTTTATGCTTATCTTCGCTATCTAGTGATTCACCCCGAGCTTATTCTCGTGTTTGTTCTCTTCCCTGGGAATTTGTTTCAAAAAAAAAAAAGGTGAATTGCAAAATTTCAAACTATAATTGGACGTTTTGCGAAAAACACATACAATAATCACTAATTGTCAAAACTCTTAGTATAACCCAACAATGTGGTGCATATTTATTTTAAACGAATGTTTGTTAAGTTCAAGTACTATAATTTATTAGAGTTTTTTTTTGTTAATGAACAGTTATAATATGATTTTTTCGTAAATAGTAGTAGTTATAATATGATTTTTTTTACAAAACAGACTATTATAATATGAGTTTTGAACAGTTGACCATTGTTTTAATCTATTTTGAGCTATCACCCACCTGGAGTGCATGCCAATGTTTATGCGCCAGTGCCATGGTGGCCGATGGTCGACAAAACGAGGCATATACAAACACCCAACAGACTATAGAGGAAGCTTTTGCTTTACATGATACGATTTCATCAGTTAGTTTGGGTTAGGTATTGCCTAGCTGATTCCCTCAATGCTACAGTTTAAATAAAATGCATGTGGCTTGTTTTTCTAAATCTTGTTATCGGAGGCTGTACTTTGACTCGCTCTTCATATTGAAACTACCGGCCGGAAACTCTGTCTCTTACTATCTTGCTCTAGCTATTGGCCATATTCTGATAGTGTAGCTGCCCGGATAATAACTATGTGAATAAGGTTACTACGTCCCTGCGGTATCCCCTTACCATCAAAAGCCTAGGCACATTCTCCACCAACAGGTCCATGTACTCCATGTACAAATAGGCTGGATGGTTTGCTGGAGGAGGAGGTAAGCTCACCAGAACAACTGCTGACATTCTTGAATACTTGAGGATTGTGGAGTTCAGCTTCAAGGTTGTGTATAAGAATTTCTCTATTTGTTGCTCATTGACGAGCACTGGCGTCCCATCAGCCGTCAGTTGGCTTCCTTCTCGTTTGGCTTCCTCCTTTATGTCGTTTAAATACGTAGCAATACGATGCTGTGCAGCTGTGAACGCTTCCACAGATTCATCTTGCGCTGCACCGTCAGTTTGGGTGTCCCAGCTCCTCATGCTTATCACGATAACTTCTGCTTGCATTCGTAGATCGTAAAGGAACTTTTTTACATCAGCTTTCAGCCCTTCTGCATCATCATCCTCCTCGGCAATGCACAACACTTGAATTTTACAACTCTCAAAGCTCTCCTTTGTAAGGAGAAGCTGCGACAAGAGAAGCATAAGACCGCCATCTCTCACGATCCAGTACAAATCAATCGTACCATACTGCCTTTGATACTCATTAGGCCACTCATCAAGGCCTTTGACAATGACCACAGCCTTATTTGCAACAATGCAGTCATTGATGATTCCCACAAATGTGGCCGGAATCTGGGTTAGATTTTCTCGGCGCCATATTTCAGGGTACCTCATTACAACAATGTTTGGTTTCAGATTACCAAGACCCATTGTTTGGACAATCCCCTGGAACCCAGCAGACATGCTAGGAGCTACCACTATTTCTGCCACTCCTTCGCAGCGCTTGTACTCTATGTAAGTTCCTAGCTGCTTTGTGGCTATCTTGGCATCTTCAGCGCGATCGTGATAATCACCATCTAGTATAGAAACAAATATTGACATTCCTCGTCCCTTTTTTTTCATGCAGTTGGCAAAATCAGCAAGTTTGGGATGGCAGGGAACATTTTCCGGAAGCTTCCCCCAGGGTCGACAGAAAATCAGTGGAATGGGGTACCAATTCTTCGGATGGACTTGATTCGCACCCAACGATCTAAGACTTCTCAAAGCTAGTTGAAAATATGCACTTTTGAAGCCATCACCCCAGTCTCCAGCTTTGCCCTTGAGGCATACATAATAATATATGAGTGTCGCAAGGGCGAGGGACACTACAGTGCATGGTACTGATATCAGGAACATTATCAGTATACAAAGTAACGCTCCAAGTAAGGAGAGGCTCCAGTGGTGAAATTTCCACCTTGGACGCCAACTGGGAGCATCCAATAGATCCAAAAGGAAACAAGACAAGTTTACTCCTCCGTAGCACAAAAGGAAAAACATGGTAATGGCAGGAGTGATGAGATCCAGGTTCCCAATGAGGACACAACAGATGCAGATAAATGCAGTAAAGAGAGTGGCCGCGTAGGGTTCACATCCATCTGCAACCTTGAAGCAGTTCAGAATTGGAAGTATATCATCATTAGCGATTGCAGCGAGTAGACGTGGCGCACCTGTTAGGCTCTGAAGAGCAGCACCCAAGGTGGAAAGAATAATTCCTATGTAAATGATAGCAGGTGAGGGCCAGGCAATGGTAGCTGTAAGATACCTATCTGTTAACAGCTTCTCCCTTGTAGCAAGAGCACCAAAAAACAACACGGAAATCAGATAAAGTCCTGTTGTTGTGAGTGTGGCAGCTAAGGTGCCAACAGGAATTGATCGTTGTGTGTCCTTTAGCATACCAGAGCGGTTAGACCCTGCCATGATCCCCGTTACTGCCGGGAAAAAGAGGCCAACGAGGGCACTATAACTCCAACTTACGTCACCGTCTGGTTCAGGAATACCAGCATTATTCGTGTTTTGATAATCACCGCTCCAATTTTCTCCAAAAGTTCTGAAACTCAGCCCAGTAATACCCGGTTTGGGATAGTCCTTCCGGGCTGTAAAGATACCAATAAATATGCAGAATATAGAGAGTAAGACTGGGATCAAGAAAGCAGGAGCAACTCGGTTGATCATCTTCACGCCACCAAACACGATGAAGCATAATACGACAGTCACTATGATCCCATAAATTTGAAGGTCATGCAAACTTGGAGCAGTTATAGGATCAACAGTGGTTCCGTTCACCTTCGTGATGGTTTCTGTGAAGATCCCAGCACCTGGCACTGCCCCTAAAAAGGTTTCTACAGCTCCCAGGACATACATAGCTCCAGCCACAGCAGTCCCCAGGAAGAAACACAAGCCAATACTGACTCCAACTTCCGGACCAAGGGCACGGCCAATTAGATAGTACGGCCCTCCACCTTTCATAGCACCATTTGTCGCGATAGCACTCAAGGAAATGGCAGTCAAGAATGTGCACAAGCTACAAAATGATACGAGCATCATTGATTCACTTATCCCACCCATGCCAACTATCCATGTAAATCGAATATAGTAGATGATGCCCAAAATATTTTGCAGGCAGGGTACAAACACACCCATCATAATGCCCAATTTGAGATCATCGGCCTGTGGTTGACCGAGGGTTATGGATATGTCATCACCATCCCTGGGATTGGACGGCCCCTGACCTTGCTCAGAAGTCATGCTTTTAAGGCCAAGTATATTGACTAGGGAATCAAAACCGAACAATTCCAAATTTGATTCCCTGCGTGCCCCTTCGCCATCTAAGTGAGCAGGAAATGATCCATCTCTGGCATTATTGCTCATGCTGTGTGAAACTTTATTAAGATTAACCTTCTTGGATGGGGACGATGATGCAGCATCCAGAGATGCCATCTCAAGAACAGCGCGATCATGGGCCACAACAGGTCTGTATTTACGACTCGAATTACTTCTCTGCAAACTGCCCTCTGTGGTCCTCCTACTATCTCCATTTTCCATAGCCACTCCTCCAGTATTCAGTTTGAAAAAGGGATCATCTACCTCGACACATTACTCACGACCCATATCAAAAGAAAAAGCTCCGTCCAATACAGTCAGGTTTGGAAACGGGCACCCAGCAATTCTGGTGATCATGGTTGAATCGTTTCAGTTTCAACATTATGCAGAGAAATTGGAGAAGACGCGACGAAAATGGAGTTCCCTGATTTTCTGCAGATGAGAGAAAGATGACCGTTACAAAAATGGATCTAGAGACATTGTCGGATACGAGAGTTCTGGTTTGTAGTAAATATCATGCATACTTAATTTAGTCTATTTGCATCACCTTCTAAATAGATGGGCATATTATGGATCCAACTATACCCTTGTAATTCCAGTGGAGTGGACCAGCACAATTGACCTCATATAGAAGTTTTTTGTAAAATGTTTCCTGATGATGAGGCAACTCTTAGCTACTACCCGGACTGCCTACTTGATTGATCGAACTTCTAGCAACCTTCAAAGGTTGTCGAAAAGAGAGTGAATCAAAGAATGAATGCACAGACAGAGCAACAAATATGTAGCAAGAAGTAGCTTCACTCGTTCCATTATCAGTTGCAATCGTGTGGACTAGTACAACATCAGCAGACTACGATGACAAACAGTTCGCACTCCATTTTTCCGGCATCAAGACACAACGCATCGGTCACTTGGGATAATTTCGACCACTTTAATTAACTTTCAACCTGCTCCACTCCTCCACTCTCGGAAAGATTGAGATCGGCCATGGCGTCAGCCAAGCTGGAGTAGCATTAGCAGTCAACAAGTATCTGCGGATCAGAGTAATGTCTAACAGCCTGCACAATTGACCTTATGCGGTTACATGGATCGGAGCAATCGAACATGTCTGAGCCGACAAAGACACCATCGCATCCGAGCTGCATCATCAGCAGGCGTGACAATGCCACCAGAAGCAAACAGAACCACAGGAGGCCTACCCATCTGCTTGGTCTGGGCCACAATGTCATAAGGTTAAGGGGCATTAATATTCTTGGCAAAAGCGAAGACTTCGTCATCATCCATGTTGGCGAGCGTCCTGATATCCCCGAGCACGGATCTGACATTGCCAACAGTTTGAACATCGTCGCCAGATCCAGACAAGTCTCCTTGAATCCAGACCATTGCGGCACCCTCCCGGACTCTCCTGAAAGCCCCACCCAAATCTATGGAGCCGCAGACGAAGGGAACTCTGAAATCGTGCTTGTTGATGAAGTGATCCTCGTCGGAGATAGCCAACTCCTCGCTCTCGTCGATGTAGTCAACATCAAGTGACTCGAGGATCTGCTTGATCCACTTGACTAGGGCTGGATCGGGCATCCGGGAGATTCCTCGTCGATGTGGTTGAGCGACGGTGATGCAGCAAGCGCCGGCTGACTCGTCGATCTTGGCTTGGTCGGGGTTAGTAGCGAGGGCGATGACTCCGCCGCGGAGCATCTTGAGGACAGCGCGGTACTGGTGTAGATGGTGACAGCGCTATCGTCTTGTTCGGCCATTGAAATTCGAATTGAATGAAGAATGAGCAGCAAGCAGGCAGAGACGACGGGATTGGATCGGTTGTTCTTGAATATTCGGTATATTGAATAATGCGACATGGAGGGATGCAACGGGAAAATTCCGTCGGTTTCCGTTCCATCAAGTCGTTATTGGGCTGAGGCGCTGAAGCCGTAATATTGATTGATGTTTTTACTGGAATTTGTTGCGGTCATTTTATAGCCATTTTGCTTCCATTTTCCCTCGACAAATAAAAACATATGGAGATGATTCTGTTTGGATTTGCTTTTGTTTAATAAATATATATTTTTGTCCAACGCACCCGTTGAAACGCTCTCAAGGAGAAACCGCTTCGGCCGTCAAAAGCTTCCCCGCGGCCGGACTCTTCCTCCTGTCACAGTCCGGTTTCGTCATTGACAACATCGTCATCCTTCTCCAGCCCCGGCGACCGTTTCAAACGACGCTCCTAGAGATCAATAAATTACAATGCGGAATGGCAGTGACATGTAGGAAAGTGTGCTTATTAGAGATTTTGTTATTGGGGTCTGAGAAGGAGGACGTGATGGTGGTTTTGGGAATTGGGCAATGATAGTGGATGGTTTGGTGATGATGATGGTCGGACGAAGATCTAAGTGGTGCTGAAGACTTCAAATTGGGGATTCTCTTTTGCTCTACGAATTTGGGTTTTAAAGAGACGCTTGACCGGTTCGAAACAACTATACGTGACATGCCCAATCAGATACGGACGCACTACTTTTAGAACGGGTTTACACAATCAAGCCGCTTGCCTTCCGAATTCCTCAGGTTTATGCTCCTAGTGGTGATGATTTGGAGGATGATGGTGGACCAATTTCGTCTAGGGATGTTTCGGTTGTGTTGATTCCGATTGGACTACTGGAATCATTGGTTTCTGTTCTACGCTTCTCTAGCGTGGAACCCAATTACTAATTCTCTCCTCTTCTGCGGCACAATTCTGTGGAGAGTGAGAGGTTGTTTATTTTAGGCATCTAACGCTTAGTTGTTAGATTACCCAATTTTTTATTTCGAGCGTCTAACGCTTAGTTGTTAGATTGCTCAGTTGTTTATTTTGGGCATCTTGCACTTAGTAGTTAGATTGTTCAGTTATTTATTTATTTATTTATATTGTTTTGTTATTAGTTGAAAGCGATTCATTCTGTCATACATTGATCCTGATTCCGGCCTATGTTTCCGTATTGTATACCAAGTTATATACTCCTATTCTTTTGGAAAATTGTAATAAAAAGTATGATGCTTCTTTTTTTGTGAAAGAATAAGAGAAAAACATAAGACCGAAAGGCTGTCCAACCAACAACCTGGGGAAAAAAACCTAAGGTTTAACAAAACCTGAAACCTATTCTGAAATAATATTTACTTTTTGGATCAGTTGGCTTCTAAAAGGATAGTGAGATCAATTGCAGTCTTGTAGAGTTCAAACCTTCCTAACTTGGATCATCCATTATGGGGGAAATAATAGCACCTTTTATATTTAGAAATGAGAATGGACTTGTTTGGTCACTCGTATTTGAAGTATGGACTCTGAAGTATAAACTATCAACGACGGATGCTGTACATTTATTTTTCTTGTAACTTCCCAAACTTGTGCTTCTGCTCGTGCAATTCCTTCATGGTCTGCTCAAGCTCCGGAAAGGCAGAGAGAAGAAGCAGCTCAACAAGTTCAAAGGCCAATTGCTTCAAGCACACCGCTGACTGCATAACCAAGTGAATGCGTCTTGATGTCAGGTAGGAGCTTTTTTTAATAAAAAGTACTGTAACTGGCGACGTTTTCAGACTTCAGAGCATATGTACGGCTACTGGTTGATCTATTTGTATCTAGATGCCACCAAAACAGTAACATCATGAAACATTTTACCTAAAACATGTTACCTGAATGAAAAAGTATAGATCCTTAGCACAGTGTTCATACTCCTTTCGGCCAATAACACTAACAACAGCAGCTGGTGCTTTGTCTGCAAAGGAAACACTCCAATATAAGAATTGGCTCAAAGCACTAGGACGTTCAACTGCTTTTAATATCAAATATGTCAAGAACTGGGAGATCGTACCTATCAAAAGTTCATACACAAGTCGTGCGCGCCGGTCAGCTTCCTGTCTCTGCTGTTCTTCAAATTCTAGTTCTTCTTTCCTCAGTGAGGATTGCATTGGTGGACGACCATCATTAGTACTCACTGGTGAACTGGCACTAGGAGGACGTTGTCGGTTTGGGTGCTTGGTAATGAATATTCCATCAGGCCATAAGATCTGTGAGCAGAATCACACGTTGAAAACCTTTTCATAACAAAAAAAAATCTTTGATTTCTCATCTTGAATCTTTTAGAATATCCCACCAAAGATTTTTGACATACATATATGCAGAAAACTTTCCAGTTCATCTAAAAATGATTTACCTGCTCAACAAGTCCGATTCCTGAAGCTACCAACGGACCTTGACGGAGGCGTTGGATTTTTTCAAGCAACCAGTCATCTAAGGCATCCCCCATTCCAAGATGTAATAATTGCTTTGCCACCCAAAAAGCTTTTCGCCTAGTTATTAGAAACCAGTTAAACCTTGGTTGCCAAGTGAACTCTAGAGTGAAGGGGAAAGTGAGGGTTACGGAACTACATACCTGATCCATCCCCCATCTTCGATCTGTAAAATGACGTCGACCAAATCCAGTAATGGTACACTTAAATTTTGTGGTGCCCACTGCACACAGAAATCATATATATCAACTACAAAATTTTGTAAGCACCTAAATTGTGGACTTTTTTTGTGTGTGGCACATCTAAGTTTAACATGACAAGACTGGTTACTGCAGGGCCAAATCGATATCAAAAAGATGAGGCCATGTATCCTGACTCGGAAGACATGTGAGACTGAGAGGGAACGTTAGACATAAAATACACTGCAGATTCACCTCCGCAGGAATTGCTGGATCAGAAACATCAGGAGATTCGTCTTCCAAACCATCCCTTTTCCTCCTCGGTGCATTACTAGCCAAGTATTTCTCATTGGGTCTCTTGGGAACCAATATCTCCAAATCACTATCTGGATCATCATACTTTGATTCAGAATCTTTTCCAGATCCCAGAACCTGTGGATAACCTTGCCGTTTCGCAATCACTGTAGCCACAGCATTGTCCTTCCGAAATTTGTTGTCCTTGTTCATGGCATTTGCAGGAGTAACGAAACCTCCATAGCAAGCCATCTTCTTACCGCCATAATATGAAAAATTTTCATGGCTGACTGCAGTAACTGAAATAGACAAAGATTAAGGATATATGCTGCTAAAACTGAATTTTTAAAAATATATATAAAATGGTAGGTTATGGACCTGGTAGTGTCTCAATGATGGAGAACGAGTTTACGAATGTATATGTCTGCAAGGTAATCAGTAAACAATGACAAGACACCCTTGAGAAAGTATTTCGTAGTGGATTTTACGTATATTTAACCTGTGAATCAACACTGAGGAAGTCCCAGACCTCCACTGCACTGGAGACGGTAGGAAGCTGCATAAGTCTCTGTGGGAAGAAAAGGGAGAGAGTAAACAAGACAGGTGTCAACAGTATGAACAGGAGATCCCAGAATGACTATCTCAATCGACAAGAAGGTTCAAGAAATATTTTGCAAGTTGTTAATTTCCGAGAGCATGTAGATGGACATCATCTTAACTTACATGCGAAAAAAATGTAATTTCAAACAAAACAACACTAAGATAATTTAAAAAATTAAAAAAAATCTCATCTCGTACTGAAAGGATAACGGACAACTAACAAAATACAGTTTTCCTTGACATATGCAGCTACCTTCAAATATTTGTCAAGCAATTGGCTACGTTCCAGAATGACCGACATGTCTGAGCCTGTAGATAGAAAATGTTTTGGTGGCAAATGAAGGTTGTACTCTGAATATTCTTTAAGTCTTCGGTGCAGCTGCTCAAAATGCTTAAACCTGTAAAAAAGCATAGACATCTTCATCCAAGGAAGCTTAAAACCCATAAGCAGCCATCAATCCTTGCGCCCTGACAACACAGAGGACGTGCAGGATTAATATTGAAAATGAATTCGCAAGAGATATACCTTCTTTTAATTGACCAAATATTGTTGTTAACATCTGTCACGGATATGGAATACACAGCAAATGTTCCAGAATCACTTCTGACGATATTGGCTGCTGTTACCTGTAAGCAACAACACATATGATCATTCTTTTACATTTTAACAGCGATGCAAGTTCGAATGGCTATGATCATAATACTAGCTACCTCACATCTAAGCCTTAAAAAGGCATCTGCCAAAAATGCATTTTCAACATGGTTAGCTGATGCATTCTGAGTCTCACGAACAGACATAAATGAGGTTGAAGATGAAGCGTTTAAATTGCTCTTGAGTCTGCCCAAACTTTCATACTCGAGCTCATCACTGGACACGTCATTCTTCTCATGGCCAGTAGGATTCAGTATATCTTGCCCATCTCCTGACAAAAAGCTTGTTCGCTGAACTTCTTTCCATAAAGGACTCTTTTTACTACTGACCTTATATTTTCTCCCAGAGTGATTTCTGGAAGCATGACCTTTAACTGACTTTCCTGTGGAAGGGACATCTAAACCTTCAAGTGGATGATGAATATGATCTACAGAAAAATTCGTATTCATTTTGCTATCCCAAACTTTTATCTCTGGGGAATCAAGACCAGTCACTGTATCTGCTTCTTCATCTTCGGATGTGTATTGACTGCCGCAAGTGCTACGTGATTCAGCATCTTCTGAATTGATTGAATGTTTAAACTGTTTTTTGATTACATAATCAGTTGACTTATGGCCATTAGTTTCAGATGTTCTTTTCTCTCGCACACTGTTGTTCTCGAGGTCAAATTTATCACTCTTCTTCAACTGCTGAGGCTCTGTCCTTACATGGTCGCCTTTCCCAAGATAAGTCCCGTTTCCAGACCTTTGCGGCACTTGTTCAATATTACTTACATTATTTTTGAAGTTCCTTCCCTTGGCCCACATATTTTCGATATTTTCAGGAGCAAGGGCGAGAATTTTTCTGTGTGACATGATATCTAAAACATCACCCCACTCACCTCCAGAAGCTTGCCGCTGAACACCATGCACTTCACCACTGCCTGAGCTCGATGGAGTAGAGTGCCATGGACGAGAAGAATGGGTATCAACTGAGAGTAAGGGATCCTTTGCTGCACCCTCTTTAATTTGTATCTTATTTGTGCCAGTTACAGGTTGTTTATCTTTTAGTGGTACAAGTTCAACTCCTGTAACAGAAATATCAGGATCATAGGGATGATCAGGTATCAGTCTGGACACTTTGATAGCTTTGGACTGGGATTTCTCTGAAATGTCAGTTTTACTGGCCTTCACGCGAGAAGTGGCAATGTTCTCAATCCTTTCATTAATAAACCTGCAGTCGGAGTTTGAGGCTTAGACAAAGCATGAAAAGTTTAAATTAAAATAATAATAAATGTATATACCGTGGACTAGCTAAATTCAAGACTGGCCGTAATACAGCGCATGCGATGAGCTCCCTAACAGTATAACGGAAATAACTGCACTGCAAGTCTTCTGATTTGAAGGTGTATAAGATAAGGCCGCTTGTCAGGTGCTGCAGCACCTACATAATTTGCAGGGAAGCATAAATGATAGAACTAATAATACAATCAAAGAGAGTATAATAAATTAGGAACCTTGTGCTCTGCCTGTGCTGAAAACAAAGCAGGATGCAATTTGTTTTCAGCATCCAAGACAGCTTTTAGTTGCATGTCTTGATTTTCGAATGATACTGATCCAGATTGAGGCATTTTTATCTTGGCTTGAGCTGCACGGAAGATCTTTAGATGAGAGCAGATTAGATTGATTATATCCCTGCGCCAGTAAATCATGAATGAAACTGTGAAAAAAAAATCCAATCGTAAGCACCAGGATGCAAATAGAAAGTGTTTTTTCATATGTAACATCTTATTGCTAGAACCTAGTCAAAAGATCAATGAGATTAACATTCTTCATTCGGAAGGATATCTCTCCAAACACCCCATTAATGATATGCACCAGCTCTTCTGGACCTTCTTTATCAGGTGTGATGCGGGAATACCATAAATCTGTCACCCACTCAGAAACGAGATGTCTGGTAAACTGATCCAAGGCTTTTTCAACAGCAGGAGAATTAACTTTTCGTTTCCAGTCAGATCTATCTACGACTTTCGTACTGATAGGTGGTTTGCTAGAGGCTTTAGTAGTTGCAGCCAATGGCTTACTGTTTTTGTAGATGATAGCCTTGCGGCGCATCTCAAAATCAAGAGAGAAATATCTAAGAGTAACAACCAGCAGTAGAGATGCCGGTATATTGACGAGAACGGAAGAGCTCGTCACTGCAAAATGCAATAAAAATGTCAAAATGATATATAAAAGTTAATGGAAAAGAAGGAAATTCAGAAAACGCTTAAATTATAGTAACAAACTGGAAGTGGAACTGAAAGAAAACATAAGTAGGGCAGAGAATGGAAAATACGAGGCACACAGCATTCATAAATCGTTACAATGTAAACAAGGCAAAGTGTGAGTGAATAGCTGAAAGAGTAAAGAATGCTAGGGCACGGAAATGATAAGCTACGGAAGTAGTACTTGCTTTGATTAACTGTAAAGAGAGAGAGAAGGTGACATACAAGACATGATGTAAGACAATCCAACGACGCAAATGGCCAAGAAGAGGCCCCTCTTTTTTCCTTCTTCGACCAGGTCCTTGACGGTGACCAGACTCATCGTCGCAGACAAGGCAAGGACGAGGGGATCACTGACTGATAAATCCAATCCAAATCTCTACCTCTTAGAATTAGGGATGGATGAAGATCGAGAGTGAAATCGGGGGGGAGGATGAGATGGCTTTTTGCTATTTCTGATTCATCTCTTCCTGCTGCCGCTGCCGCTGCCGCTGCCGCTTAATAAGATTGGAGCGATCGACGACCTCCGTACGGTCTGATTTTCTTCTATGCTCTGCCTGCTGGTGCTATCCA
>JAWWMW010000709.1:6356-24642 GCA_035048345.1 Echeveria elegans
GAGCCTCATGTTGATAACATGTTGTAAACTAGATGATTTTATTCTACGTTCAAGGTTTATGAGTTAAGCATATTGATCGGCGTTAAAATAGTATGATCTTTAGACACTTACTTGCTTACATTCTTCATATTTATTATATAAAATTGGTAGAATTCTTTTTTAGGTATAAAACACACTTTCTGATAATTATAGAGGCCAAATGCAAAATATAGCAAAAATGAAGAGAAAAAGAGCAGAACAGAAGGTTCTGGTCGAGTTGTGATCAGTCAACAGAAAAGTCGAAGTCAACGAAGCAGTTTGAAGGTCAAACTCGGTCGAGTTGAATTTCACTCGACCGAGTGGAGCTATAAAGAGGGTTTACTTGACCGAACAAGAGTCTAATCGCCCGAGCCAGAATGCATGGAATAAACAGAGGCTACTTAATCGATCGAGTAAAGGAGTAACTCGGCCGAGTGACTCAATGACAAAAAATAGAAGGCACCAACTCGACCGAGTGAAGAGGAAATTGGATCGAGTCAATCCAATAGACGCAGACAGAGAGCAGCAACTCGGTCGAGTGAAATCTTACTCGACCCATTGGAAGGCATACTCGAACCATTGGAAGGCATACTCGACATAGCCTTGTACTTGACCAAAAGTATAACTCGAGCAACTCCAAAAGGTTCATTTACTTAACCATTATGAATCTTCAATGGAGAACTAATGAGGACAAACCAATAGACTTGAGCTATTATGAAGGGAATTTATGAGAGACAATTATACAGAGGTTTAATGGACCTTCATAATGAGGTCAATCCAAAGGTTTCTACTACTACTATTAAAAGGGAACCAAGAAAAGAAGATCATTTGTGATTTAGCCAAGGTGCAAAGTTAATAGGTGCAAGAGTCACCAAATTCCAAAATTTTTGTTTTGGTACTCGACGAGTTTTCTTTACATTTTAGTCAGAATTTCTGTCTGAGCCAGCTACTCGACCGTAAAGAAGATGAAGTTACAACACCACCTTGAAGACCTGCGATATTACTGAGCATTTCTAAACTCAATATTTGTTTTTTACATTTCAATTTTAATCATGTATTGTTCCTCACTCGAGATAAGTGACTATTTATTTTGATGAAAGGGTCTAACGGATCCTTGAAACTCATGATTCATGAATGATTGAATACTTTTTACATATAACTTATGAATATTTTTGGTTAAAATAACTTTACTCGACTTAGTAGGACTTAATTTCTAATCTTTGTTTCGGAGAAGGGAAACCGTTGTAACCTTTGTAAAGTACAAAATTAGGTTTTAGCCTAGTTTTTATCTTTGTTCCGAAGAAGGGATGTCGTTTAGGAACCTTCGTTAAGTACGAAACTAGGTCTGAGCCCTTTCATTTGAGAATAATGTATGCAAATCGTTGATACAAATTTGCTACCTTATGAAGTTGAGTCTAGCTAGTCATTTAATGTATTCTAATTTATTTTATAAATTATTCATTGAAATTCATGAGTAACCTTGGTGATGTTATGTCATAGTCATCTTTCTTTTAAATTGATTTACAGCACCTGTCACCAAACTGAATTTAGAACTCCCCAAACCTTACAATTGTTCAGTTGATAATTTAACTTATAAACCCGAGTTTCCCACTGTTTCCTTGGCTCGACATTAGGTCACCCCGGTACTTATAAATTTTCTTTTGACTCGAGTAATACCCACTAATATTGCAAGCGTCAGATATGAATTAGGGATAAAGTAAATGAGAATTATAGTGAAGAAAATGGAGGTTTGTTTTGTGGAGAATGAGGTTTGGAAGATTGGTAGAGTGACTTAAGTTAGTTGAGAGAATGTGAGAAAATCTGGATGGCTTAAGGTTCAAGGTTAATTTTATTCCATCAAGTGAAATTCCTATTTATAGGAAAATATATAAACTAAAATACAAGTGACTCATCACTTATGAAAAGTAATGCGTGGTAAATAATATAATATGGATGACTAAGATACTCCGAAACAAGCCACATTTCCTTCTAGTCTTCATAGCTTAACACCTAAACTAACTTGGATAGTGATTTGGATGATGATGATTCCACATAATCATGTTTATTATAATATTATATGAATTTTGCCACAAAATTTCCAAGGATACTCATTTTCCCTTGAATTTTCCATTTCATTTTATTTCCTTGAAATTTACCGCAATCAAAACGGAGCGTAAAATTAGTATTTTGATACCATTCTCAAATTGGTCATCCATAAAGTTCAAGCAATCAGTCATACCAAATGAAAATAAACACAAACATTCTCATCCTTTTATGCCCAACAAGGAAGTTGAAGCATAACAATTTGTTCCACCAGCATAAGTTAAACCACACTACTTTCAATAAAGGTATAGGGTAGAGACAAATATAGGAAACTCTTACTCACCGTTTAAAGGAAGCTCAGCTACCAGCCCAAGGAGCTGACAGGTAACTATTCGCAATGAGCATATTATTTCCAGCTACCTGTGAATTCTTTACATTCTGTAATGCTGGTACAACCACCCGTCAAAAATAGCACTATAACAAGGAAGCAGATGATGCTCATGAAGCGAGTATAGATACCTACAGTTCCGAAATGAATAATATACACCACAGCTTTGCTCACTTCCCTGAAAAAACATCTTGCTCAAATGAGTATTCCGTTGCATGGACATAGGAGCGTAAGTGCCAGGAACGAGATACTCCTTGGGGCAAGACGCTTTTGCTCGTGAAGTTTTAACATTACTAGGTAAATACAACATAGATGGATGATGATGATGACGATTGATGATCTCTGTCCAAGAGTGCATACTGGATATATAGAAGGTGAGTTCATTATCTGCTTGTACTGAGTTCTTTTACAGCTTTCATTAAATAATTCTTCATTTAGAGCCATCCGCTGAAAACACTCATCTGTTTTCGTCATGGGTTCACCCTCTCTGTAACCCATGATTTCTGACCATATGCGCTTTCAGTCGACAGGAAGGTCATCCTCAGATTGCTTTTCAAGTTCAAGTAATCAACCTGGCAGTAAGGTTTAAAGAATTCAAAAATCATCATAACATAATGTATCAGTTAAGGACTCAAAAATAAGAAAGTAGCATACCTGATACGGGTCTAAAATTAGTAAGCAAAACGCGGTTACAGGACCTGATGTTGGATCCAAATAGACTTCTTGTTGCAGTTCATCACTAATAGATGGTAAGCCAGGATGAGGCCCAACATATTGGAGTTTTGATCTAGCCGAACTGGCAAACCAGGATCTCTCTCTTTCCTGGATTCCATATGTACGTGTAGCATAGTTAGTTTAAAGCTAAACTGTCGCCAGCTCAAAAGGTTCAAGAAGTCAAAATGATGCATGCAGTATGCTTGTAGAATTGCAGATATGCAAAGTCAGTTTATGATTATTGATAAAAAAAATACAGGCATGGTCTTTTCTTGTTGTTCTAGTATCCAATCAAAGAGAACAAGTTGGGGCTTTCACTCAGAAAAACAAAATGAAATATGCAGACATAGACTTCTAGAAATATACCACTCATCAAGTGGTATGGGAAAAGGGGAAAAGATCTAAAATCGAACATCATCTCTGATAGCTAGGGAAAATATGAAATGTCCAATTGCCATAACGGAGAGAGCTGAGAAGGTTAATAACTAAGAAAGGTTCGTGAGGTGTGCCTTTGGACATCTCGCCTAACCTTGATAATGAACAGGCTAGCTTTGAAAAACTATTGTACATAGTAAAAAATATTCATACTCACACAAAAAATTGACTTTCATGAGACAAACTGATTGAGAGAGAGATTTCATGATCACTGTCAAGCTCAGAGATTGACATAAATGTAACTATGAACTAAAAAAAAGTACCAAACATACCTGAAGCTTTGGAATAACTGGGTGAGTCTCATCTATTATATCAACTCTTCCATTGATCCGAAATTGTTCCCAAGAATCCGTAAAATACCAGCAAATCTAGAGAAACAGACATCAAATCTGAGTAATGCCTCAAAATCTAACCAGCCACTACTTTGAAAGAAGCTTTAAGCTATCTAGGTTAAACTGAGAGAAATCGCCAGTTCGCAAGAACACGACTCATATAATCAAGAAACATACTTTTGCCTGATTCACCCTGGTCCTAATTAATTTACCTCAGCAAAAGGGCAGTGCTTCAGCTCCTCAACCTGCATTAAGTTTACAAATAAGTCAATTCAGATATCTAAAATGTCAAGTCAAAACTCAAAAAAAAAAATACACACAAAAATAGAATGCTGAATTTTCAACAAAAGATAACAGAATCGAAAACGTAAAATTAAGGACCTTGCGAGTTCTGGTATCCGTGTTAATTTCAATCCTGTCAGAATCTCCTTCAAATCCCCTAAATTACAAAACATGAATGAAACCACATTACAAATTAATCACAAATATAGCATAAATGTCCATTCCATTCATACAACAAATCGACAACAAGATGGCTAATGGTTGATATAAACCTGAAAACAACGGTTCGATTGGATGGCCTTCCATTTAGGGAAACTGTTGCCTGCAATGAAATTCACTGAAATTGTTATTCCAATAGAGAACAATTAAACGACTAGAAGAGATAGGATGAGGAATTTACGGAACGTACGAGCTGGAAATATGATGAGTGCTTGACGTTGGAGTTAGTCTCTAACGCTCTGAGTAGAAGCTGCTTCCATGGCGCCGAAGAAACGGAAGCGCTCATTCTCGCAGCGGCAACGGCAGCTTCGATCCCCCAAGACACAAAGCAGAAACGAATTGAGGCTGAATTGAACGATTGTTAAATCTACGGCGTCGTTTCCAACGTGTTGCGTTACCACTTCGTTTACCCGTTCCACCTGCATCCACTGACAAGTGATTTTCATTAAATTTCAATGATTAAATTTCATCATCTATTGATTCATTTTCATGATCTATTTTCTGCAGATATGCTCTAATACCAATTTTTATTTGTCTCAAAACGAATGCCCATTCTTTAAAGCTCCAACTTGTGAAGATGTATAATTGTGCATATCCTATTGACGACAATCCATTTATCCAAATTTCTCGAACAAGCAAAATGTGAACAAATTATGGAAGAAAAATTCATGCCCGACTATCTATGAAATGGGTAAGAGATGAGCAAGATATTCTGCTCATTGAGGCTGAGGTCGAGAGAACTGTATCTGCCCTTCAAGCTCGTTTATCCAAGTTGAAATTCCTCTTGCTATATCTTCAGAATTGGGATGTAATTTACAAGATTGAAGTTAGTTTTTATCATTTTTTTTATGTAGTTTACATTGTTTCATCATTCATTTTGTTGTTAAGGAAAGCTCAAATTCGATTTGCTGCCAAATATAAGAAAGCATTCTCACATCATGAATGTTGGAAACAAATAAAGGATCATCGAACATTTGCGACTGTTGAAATCAACACTCTACCAACTCACATATATGAAGCTACCACGTGACTTGACGAAGTGGTTACAAGTGATGTACCTACAAATGTCGGCTTTCATGAACCCCGACTAAAAGTCAATTCAGATCTACATCATTCGGAGGGCGTAGATATTTATCTTTGACTGATGAACTACTTTAGCACAAAACTTCTTCATACATTGTAGGGTAGTTGATACACCCATTCTTTTGATCTTAACAAACTAATCATCACATGCGCCATATGCCGACATCCGTATAACAATGATCATCTTTTGCTCAGGCAAGAGTCCAAGCACACCTATCGCATCGCATCTTTGATGCCAATAATCATCATGGTGGCAAAGTTTAGTCTTGATACAAGTGAATAAGTTACTACTCATTCGGTACCTGCAACGGAAGTCTGCTTTCAAAAAAATAGGACGCTCCAAGAAGTAATCTTTCAAGAGATTTTGTCCCTTGGGACCTTTTTGCCTTTGTCAGTTTGGTTGTCGTGGCGGTGGAACTTCGTTCACACCACCTGCAGTTGCTACAACTATCGCTGGTAACAAACATGTTAGCCATCTCATTTGCTGCTCTTTTTCTATGTTGGTACAATTTAAAATTCTCAGAGAAATCGGAAGGATCCATTGCATAAATGAAACTGGAGAAGGCATTATCCTTGTTTACACGTGTTTTATAGAATTCAAACGTATATACCTATGACCTTGTTTTATAGATTTCAAAACCTTATCCTTTATACACATGTCTTTAAGTAACTGGAACAAAATCTTATTGAAAATCTTGCGTTATTATTGGTTAATTATTCATATACTTGAAATTATTGAAAAGTTAATCTTTTTATTTTAAAATATTATGAATAACAATAAAATATCTGCACTGCACAAATTATACAAAATGCTATATAAAAACTTTCTCTTGTAAAATATATGGATTATATGGATGCGGATGCTCTAAGTTCGAAATACTTTCTCTATAGGACGGAGTGGGTGGGTAAATAAATAAAAAAACAAAAACAAAACAGCTTTCCTTAAATTTTATAGTTAGAAAAACATAATTGTTTCCATTCTAGAACTTCCGGAAATGCTAGCCCCAGTTTCGAAAAGAGAAAGAAATCAACAATCCACTGACAGCAAAATCATGACCTGAGCCACCGGTGGCAGGTAATGTCCATTAATTCAATCCAAAGAATTCACACATCGTTAATGACTTATTAGGGTTTGCGCATCCACACTGAAGCAATGGCTCTTAGATCAATATACAATTACAATACAATACAATACAGTCTGTCTCCATTACCGCCAGCTTAGTGCGTGCTTGTATCAATATTTATAATAAGGATCATGCATGCTCAGGTCACCACACATTAACCCTATTTTGTTTTTCAAATTTTAATTTAACTTCTTTATTGATTATTAATTAGTTTATCATATCTTCATCAGCTGGGTTGGATGTCATCTTAGTTCATTAGCTGCTTGTAGAAGATTCTGAGAAAATGTTTGTGTAATTTGTAACCAGTTGGATGTGCAACTATCACCTGGGTATGCAGCTTTTTCACGTCCGTACTCAATTAGGTACGACGGCTGTATTTAAATGCTATGGGATGGTGGCATTTTTGGTGCACTTAAAATAGTAGAGATAAACATCTGGTAGTTTAGTTTAGTTATACGAAGTGGAGAATAGAGAACCATGAAGGGAACACGCAAACTGAAAGGTTGAGAAATGGTAGAGTATATGTGTCGCTGTGTGCATACTGTATCTTAGTAACAAAAATTAGCTGGTTTTAGTGGGCTAGCTAGCTATTGAAACTGAAGAAAGATTCTGGTTATGTAATTTGGAATTCCAGAACAGTTTTTTAAGTTATTATTGAATATTGTTGGAAATTTATTGACTAATCATAATTTTCCATAAATGTGGTCCATGGTGTGTTGCTGTCTGCAAAATGTGATGATAACTTTAATTATCATCGGGTGTGTTAGTTCTTACTCATTTGGTTTCTTTTGATAGTTGAGCCAGCTTTTCATATCATATGGCTTGGGGGGTAAGTGTCCATCTATTTGTAAGATAAGTGGTTTTAGGTCAATCGAAAGTGGTATATATAAATATGCATATATCTCAAAATGGTAGTTAACGGTCCCATAAAGGAAAAGATATCCCCAAAAGTTTGTGGATTTTTTTCTTAACCTAACAAGTGATTAATTATTATACTGCTATTAGATGATATTGAGTGGCTGTACAATGTATAAAAACAGAGGATAGGCATTCTGTAGTGCGGGGTGCATAGTTTTTGTAATAGATTAAAGTTAAAAGTGAATCATATTTAGAGAAGAAAAAATTTTGTAATTTTCAGGCGTTTTTTTACGATGGGTGGCTCCTAGAAAAAATGGATAGTTATTTCTGGAAATGTTTAGCTATAGAGGTGGTTCATGGCAAATCACTCCTTGCACATGTGGTTTTAGGGAATTAACTCGCTCATATGAAATGATCAGATCACTAGCTTGTTTTCTGAGGAAGAATATAAATCATATGTATCATCACCTCAGTAGCTGACAAGTTGACCCTGGTATATGAGCAACCCTTGCTTACTGCATGCATAATTACTCGGAGCTTCTCATGCTCTAACATATGTAGCTGTGTATAATGTGCTACCTCAAGGGTCCTTGAATCAATCATCTTTAAATTTACAATTGGTTTAGAACATGGTTTTCTTTAGCATGACGGGTTCATCTTTACATTGGTAAAAACATTTCTTATGTTTATAACTTGCTACTTGTAGCATATAGGATAATGAGAGTTGAAGCTGACCTTTTACCTCATAGAAATTCCCTGGAGACATGGGTCTAGTGGCAAAGAGGAGGGTTGTAAGAACCTAACCCTCAAGTTTTGAGTCTTGGTTGATGCATTGAAAAAAACTTAATTGAATTCGATCATCCTTTTATGATCAAGCCTTTATTTTGTTTTCTTCCTACAAAATTTTGAGCAGAATAAGATGAAAAGCATTGGCCATGAACACACTGGTGCAAAGTATTTTAATAAAAAGCTTCTGAGTCATTTCCTTCATATACGAACTGGAACATGTATTTATATGCTACAAATGTTAAGTGAGATGATGCACCTTTCCTAAAAAGAACTCCATTACCTGTTCCTTGACTAAAAAAACTCTGAAAGAGTTTACTAAGCAATTGCTGGGAGCTCGTTATTTTTGCTCTCTCAACATTTTAGATGAGGAAGGACGAAGGTGACAAACTAGAATGGAGGAGAAATATGACAGGAGGGACATCAAAGACATTAGAGCCAAAGATAGGGATCTTTTGCAAGATATGGTTAGGTTTGAAAGGTCTGATTGCAGGATGTGTGTTTCGAATCCGGAACTTTTTTCAGAAGGCTTGGAATATTGGAGCCGCTGATCCTAGAAAATTTATGCATTGTTTAAAAGTAGGGCTTGCTCTTACCTTAGTGTCACTCTTCTATTATCTGAGACCTTTGTATGATGGCGTTGGAGGGAACGCTATTTGGGCAGTTATGACAGTTGTGGTAGTGTTTGAGTACACTGTCGGTAAGCATTCTTGAGATTCTTTTTAAAACATTTTCTCTTTTTTATTTGAAAGATTGCTGTTCGTAGCTTGCGCTGATCAACTCATCCTTGTAGGTGCTACTCTCAATAAAGCTATCAACAGAACTATTGCAACTCTTGTTGCTGGATCTCTTGGTCTCGGTGTTCAATGGGTTGCTACACAATCAGGACCGAGGTTGGAGCCTGTAATACTTGGGTTATCTATATTTGTATTCGGTATGAATGTTTTTCTCTTCACGATCATGTGGACTGACTTTTACTCTGTGAGCAAGTTTTACATGTTCATAACTTTAATTGTGTTACAGCTTCTGCAACAACCTTTACCAGATTCATACCATCTGTGAAAGCGCGCTTCGACTATGGCGCTCTGATCTTTATCTTGACGTTCAGCTTAGTTGCAGTTTCCGGTTATCGTGTTGATAAGTTATTCGAGTTGGCTCATGAAAGACTGTCCACTATAGCCATTGGGACATCATTGTGCATCCTCATAAGCATGCTTGTCTCTCCTGTTTGGGCCGGCTTGGAGCTTCACCTTCTCATTCTGAAGAACCTAGAAAAACTTGCAGAATCATTAGATGGTATTTCAAAAACCCAACTTGAACCAAACATATTCCTATTGTAGTTTATTTATATCGTACTAACATCTGATATTGGTTTTTACAAACAGTTTGCATATCTGAATACTTCAGAGAGAATGGTGATCCAGATAATAATGATAATGACCGTAATAGTAAGCTACAAGGCTATAAGTGTGTGCTTTATTCTAAGGCTACTGAAGATCTCATGGTAAGTTGATTTGCTTATGAATGTGGTATAGTATATAGCAAGAAGAATTTGACCCAGTTAATGAACCCATGCACAGGCCAATTTAGCTAGATGGGAACCTCCCCATGGCAGCTTTGGTTTCCGACATCCATGGAAACAATATCTCAAAGTTGGTGCTTCTCTGCGTAGTTGTGCTTACTGTATAGAGACTCTTACTGGATGCGTTGATTTTGAAGTTCAGGTATTTAAGACTCTTACTGTATACGGACTAGATGAAACCACATATAACGGTTGTATTCCACTGTTTTTCTGGAACATTTCTAATTTTTATAAATTTACGTTTTCCTTTCAGACATCTGATACCATAAGCAATCAGCTTGGGGATGTCTGTGTGAAACTGAGTTCAGCAGCCTCAAATGTGCTACGGGAGCTCTCAAGTACAGTTAAATCAATGACAAAATCACCCAAGTTAGATTTTTTAGTGGTGGAGATGAACCTTGCTCTTCAAGAACTTCAAAAAACATCAGTAACTTTTCCTCAACAGCTAGTTCGTTCTTCTTCCTTACCACAACCTATTGAAGCTTCAAACAACTTACCTGATCAACAAATCGAAATGACTAAGGAAATGCCAGTCATACAAGTCCTGCCACTCGCTACCCTTGTTACTCTGATTATAGAAATTGCAACAAGAGTAGAGCAAATAGTTGACACAGTTGTGGAGTTGGCATTTTTAGCTGAGTTCGAACAAGCATCAGATAGAAAAGCCGGACTGTTTCAACCTGAAGATGAGATGATTGCTTACAACCATAATCAGAAAACACTGTCAGTCCTCCAGAAGGTTTAAGCATCCGTAATCTAACGTAATTATCAGATGCAGTGCCTATGAAGAAAATAATCCAGGCGTCTACTTTTGCATGTTGTCTGTTACTTCTATCCTTCAATCCAACAGAAGTACTAAATATCCTGTCGTCTGCTCGTAATAGTTACATGTCACTGTTACAACTTCAAACCTTCCAATTGTGAATAAATGTAACAGTTACACTTGGATGACAAGCTTACATTATAAATGTCTCTACAGAGTATTTTACGGTTCAATATAAGCAATTTCAGCGATCGGTAGGTTAGGAAACTACATGGTTGTCCCTATTTTTGAAAGTATGTCGCATTGTATGAACCTAAGAGGTGCTGATTTCTCCTTACAACTTCACAGTGCAGTTACAAGTCTGACTGCCTCTGAATGCCAATATACTAGGAATGTTGGCGACATAATTTCCAGAGATGAATATGAACCTCAAGTCTCCTCTGCTCGTTCATGAAGTTGTTCTACTTTGGCAATTTCCTCGACAGTTACTTTCATTACATCAGTCCGAACGCCAATATCAGTAGCGTATCTGCTCATGCAGTACATTCCAGCAGTCACCGTAGCCACACCAATTGGACTTGGGATAAGGAATTTCAGAGGAGAGGTAAGGAGGGCAGCAAACGGGGCTCCAATAACAGACGCAGCTTGACCACTGCTCCCAACTCCCTGTCTGTCCACTATAATAAGACCAGTTTTGCAGTAAAGGGCAAAGTCCTCACAGTTGTTCTGAAAAACATCATAATTCCCGAATCCATTTTGAAGAAGATACATTGCTCGATGGACAGCTACATCCGAAGGATCACATTCTGCAGTGGTGCATGTACCCCCTCTCACTTTAGCCATAAAAGCTGATGGGGTCACTCCATACTCAAAGCAGTAGAGAGCACCGCCACGTAAGAAGCAGTCTAAGCAGCTGAGGACTACTCCACTATCAGGTTGCCTAAAGCCGCAGTCAGGGAAAGACGGACATGATGGGGCACTTGATTTCGGATCATACATATCACTAATAGACCCAATCCTCATTCCTGCATTGCGCTTAGGAGTAAAATGAACCACTTTGCTCCCTCCAACGTATATTCCTACAAAGGCCATACTCATTACACCACGACTACAACTTCATCAACAGCAGGTCAAATGATTCTATCTACCATGTAGAATCACACCAATTGTAAGGACGCGTATGTATGCTACCAGACTCACGCATAGCCTAATTTACAGACCTTAATCCAACCAACATGAATCCAACAAAGCACAGAGTTCAAAATCACAACAAAATGAACAATAATGCAATTAGGATTGTGAATCAGAAAGGGGATTAGATTAGAATTACCATGATGAGAATAAGCAAAGACAGCTCTGTAAGTGTAGATGTGATCGCCAGGCGTGATCTCATTCCTTTCCACCCTGTTGGTCAGTAACCCCATCTCTCCAAAAACCCAGTCACAACCTTTCAGATTTTGAATCACCACAAAACACTCAAAACAATGTTAAATTACTAAAATCCAAAAATGAAGGACAAAACACAACCAACGCTAAATCTGAAGATCTATCTGCACCTCCTCAATCATCAACTGAAAGTAAAAAAAATTTTGCATCGCATTCCGGAAAGCTTCAGATTTTTTGATATGCGAATGCGCGAAGTCAGGTCATCGTGATTTTGTAGTCGTTGGGTTTAGATTCTTTCTTTTTCTTCTTTGGATGCCTTTTTGTGTCACATCGGAAGAAAAGTATGTCCCTGTCCAAAGCCACTAACAGTAATGAAACGGCTGCGGTTCGACCATTACAGGATTGATAAATGATAAGTTCCCTAAGAACGCTGTCGTTTGAGACCAAAAAAAAAGAGACTATAAGATGGCTCGGATTCGAACCGGAGACCTTCAGTGACGACCTTCAGGCCAATATAATGTTTTAACAGTTGAGGAAACGCTGTCGTTTGATAGATAATTTGTCAGAATGGAGGATGAGAGTTTTGAAGAGAGCAAGTATGCAGACCCAACTGGTCGGTATGTCCTGGTATGCATATGTTTTTCTGCTTTGCTTCTTTGTTCGTCATACTTTCATTGTTAAAAATGTTTTTGAGTAAGGTGCTGCAGCTTCCGCATACAGCTTAAAATTTTGAAGTAGTTTGTGTTAACGTCATCAATGGGGCTGCTAATCATATGAGCTACACATATTTGATAGAGTTAACATGTGTAGAGGCTCATCAAGTCTAGCATCTTTCTTTGTTTTTTTATCTGTTTTGATTTGATTTGCTTTGCTTTGTGTTTTCTTTTATTGTGCCAGAGGTTCTGGGCTGAGGATCAGCATTCAAGACCGTGTATGTTTTTATTTGTATTGATCATTTCTGGGATTTGATTGGTATTTTGTATATGCGATTTTGAGTGTGTTTTTCTTCTTCTTGTAGCTATAGAGGGCCTTTGAGGAAATTGATGGGATAGAAGTCGCATGGAATCGATTGATAATGTAGTTTGTTCCATGAAGGACTTGGAAAAACTATATTTCGAAGTTAATCTGCTGCAGTCTTTGAAACATGAAAACATTATCGAATTCTACAGTTCGTGTGTGGATGAGAAGAAAAAAAGTGTCGTCATGCTGAGTTTTTCACGTCAGGAAATCTAAGGCAGTGAGTTTCTTAAATTGATGGGTATAACCAATTGTATGTAACATGGTTTTTGTGGCACCATTACAGCTTTGTCAATAACCGATTAGGTACCGCAAGAAGCATAATCAAGTTGATATGAAGGTTATAAAGAAATGGGCAAGGCAGATTCTCCAGGGTTTAGTCTACTTCCATTGTCACAAACCACCCACAGAGACTTGAAGTGTGACAATGTGTTTGTTAATGGCAGTCATGGCGAAGACTAATCTTTATGCGCTGATTAAGATGTCGCGGTGAGATCTTAACGAGTGTATTTATCCAGACTCTGGACTCTCCATTTGCCAAGCCTTCTCTATACCATACAATGTACAATCTAATCAGCTGCTACTCTTCATTGTCTTTATCAGAAAAGGATAACTGCCAGGAGCTGAATTTAGAACTGGACGCAGTGGAATCCGAGTATCAACTGATGTTCCAAGAACTGACAAGGATGGAAGGAGAGTCCATAAAGACTGCAAAAAGGAGATGGATGACTAAGAAGAGCAAGCAGCAACAATGACAGTCAAACACTTAACTTTCAGATTGCTATCTAATTTTGAAAGAGCCACAAAGACCTTCTCAAGTTATACGCCCAGAAGCCCACAACCAAGGTTGTCAAATTTGAGATTCTCGTTTTGCCTAAATAGAATCGACTCGTAGAATCGTCCGAATTTACCTCACAACAACAGAGTCATATTATAATTTTTATATATATGATTTTTTTTTTTCAAAATTAAATGGATCAAAATTTTAAATTCAGAGCACATCAAATTATGAAACAAATTACATCCCTATACACGGATTTCAAATAGATCAATATGCAAGATTCAAAAACTTTCAAATTGCAAAACCAAGTCAATGGCTAAGCCATCAAAATGAAGCAATTCTTCAAACATATGTGGCTCACTCAAATATTCACAGAAATTAGTATTCCAATGGTGAATCTAAAATGAAAGTATGGAAAACAATCATCGGCAGAATAGACAAATTTACAGAATAAACATAATTTTAATGATATTTGATGATAAAATACAATATCATGAAAAAACATAACATTATTCATCTACCATTTGAGAATGGGTACGTAAACTCATAAAAAAAAAGTCATAGGTAAGTAATTTTGAGCTTTCATACTTTTACAATTTTGGAGACCAAAGCTGTGAGAAAAATAGACCAAAACTAATTTTATTCGGATAAATTCGGCGAGACCTGCGAATTTATAAGAAAATATTTATATACAAGATTTTACTCGACATGAACATGCAGAGACATACAGATACGTAAATTTCGGTGCAAATATAGATTTAACTCGGTGAGTTTGACAAATTTACCCAAAACCTTCAACAACAAAATTCAGCTGAAACACTTTATTGGTCCATTGGAAAGACGCTCAGAGTGGGAGGCAGATGTTGCTGAACCTACAGCCATATAACAGGCTAGTTAAGTAGCTTTTGTCTGTGCTGCTATATCATCATAGCTTTAACCAAATCCGAACAAAAGATTCATGCCCCTGCTCAGATAAATAAACTAGAGAAGTTTACTACAAATTGGACGTCCACACTTTAATTGAATAATACTGTTGGAGGTAAAACATGCATGCACTCATAGGATAACTCCTATGATAAATAAGAGGCACAAAGTAAACTAGAGATCGAAGTGAAAATCCAATGTTGTGACACCTCATTCCACCTTTCATCTTAAACAAACAAAAAAAAGTCATCTTCATTCATCAAAAAGGCCTAGCTCCGATCATCACCTTGACCTACGAATAGGAGACCGGCTGCCGCTGTTGATAAATCATAGATATACAAAAAAACCCTGACTGTTAGATACTAGAAACTATGCATATATACTTATCCATTGAATGAAAGAGATAGACCTGTGGTATCTGCTGTTTTCAGGGCTCCTGTGCCTTCCAATATCAGAGCTCCTGTGCCTTCCAGTATCAGGGCTTCTATGCCTTCCAACAGCAGGGCTTCTGTGCCTTCCAACAGCAGGGCTCCTATCCCTTACTATATCAGGGCTCCGCTGTCTACCAATATCAGGGCTTCTTTGCCTACCATAGGCTGCAGGAGCATCATATCGATCATAAATTGGACTTCGCGGTCTACTGTACTCAGGGCTGGGACGGCTTCTACCATAGTCAGGGCTGGGACGACTTCGGCGATACACAGGACTTGGAGAGCGCCTATAAGGACTGTCCCCACGCCTACCACCTCTTCTGAGAGGGCTATCATACTTATTATCCCTCTCACTATCATCTTTCAGTGCATATTCAACAGACACAACTCTGTCCAGTATCTTGCTATAAAATGAATGAAAACCATTTTCAGAAACAATAAAAAGCTATAAAGTTGGAATCTTGCTAAACAAAGAAAAACATAAATAAAATCACTGCCTACCTCATGTGAGTGCACTGGAGAGCTTTGGTGGCATCTTCCTGAGTTTCAAACTGGACAAAAGCGAAGTTCCGCCTAATACGGACATTGAGAATCTTTCCATATGGCTCAAAATGCCTTTCAATATCACGAAGACCAGTACGGACTGGATCAAAGTTGATGACAAACAAAGTCTTTGTAGGTCTTTGATTTGTCACTGACTTGGATCCATCACGAGCATTTCCACGTTCACCCTGTTGAAATTCAATTATGTGGAACATTTCATCGCAATTATTAACAAAGGCTGCATCTGAGAGATATCAAATACAAACTGAACCAAGCCGAGCTAGAGCTATAGAAAGCTTACGCACCCTTGCCCATTCAACAGATAACCGACGCCTGTCATATCCAAATGGCACTTGGTCCAGACCACGAATAGCATCCTCCGCATCTCGTTCATCCTCAAAATACACAAATGCAAACCCTATCATAACAAATCAGAGGCAGTTGTGATAGTCAGAACACCGCCGATGGGTACTCAAGCAGACTGAAAATCAGTCGAATCATGAAAATCTTTTCCTCCGATGAGACTTAGTGACATATGAGACCTTCATGTATGAGAAAATCTGATGATAAGGAATGACAGGCAGTGTATGATGAACTAAATCAGGTAGGCACACTATTGCTTTGCAGTTGGCATTACAGTTCAGAGCAATGTTGAGATAGAATGACCCTTCAGTAAATTCTGTAGGATGTAAAGACAGGGCAAGGCAAGGCATGCATGGCAATTAAAAGGTCCATTAACTATCCGTTGTGGAAGACATGTTATCCTAGGTAGTCAAGCAGATAAAGGTGCACGTTGTTGTTGAGGGAAAGAAATGCACGATGTTGTAAAACTGATTGGTTGGAGGAAAACGAGCAGGAAACGGTTTCCTTGGCAATACAAGTATGTTTGCATTAAGTAGATGAGACGAGCCACTAGATACAAGCTCAGATCCCTTAGCAAACAATCCTGCGTCAAAACAAATACTTAAATACCAAGACTCCAATAAATGTTGAATTAAGTTACCCAATTGAGCGGCTCTTTTCCGTAAACGAATGGCATAATAACAATCCGGAATCTTTAACTAACTTCCTAAAAAGGTACACTCACAATCTAATCTATCATCTCCAGTCTCCGCAATTAAAGCTCCTTCCTTTCAATCAATGAAATTCAAAAAAAAAACAACAAAGAGAGGTCCAAACCGAACCCTAGAGGGCAATAATAATAAAGTAAAAGTAGATACCAGATTTCATATCGACACGGTCGACTCTTCCATACTTAGAAAAGAGGCGTTCCAAGTCGGACTGACGCGTCTCGTACTCGAAGTTTCCACAGAAAACAGGCCTCATCTTCTCCGCCGAACAAAACACCTATCAATCAAGGAATCTTAACTTTGTAAGGTTCCGGCGCAGTAAAGGATATCTTCGAGATGAGTTGAAAACCCTAGAAAATTGCGATTGCAATGCGCGACGACGAGAACTGAATGTGGGAAAAGAGGTGGTGGTACAAATCCGAATACATAGCTACGCCTGGCGCTGCCCATCCTCTTGGCGGCCCGACCAATTAATCCTCATTGGTTGACGGTTCATTTCCGGTTTGATTTTCATCCGGTTCTCTTTAGTGGGGTTAAAAATCCGGAGCTATCAAACTAATTGGCTAATTCAGTTGGAGAACAGTTGATTTTGATTAAATTAACAGTTACAGTATAATATCAATCGAATTTGAATTTTAGTTTATTATTTGAGTGCAACCTAATATATGCATAACATATGGAATCTGATTCGGCGCAGCCCTACAACTAGCTTCATCGAAACTTCTCTTCTAATTTCGGATGACTTCGGCTCTGAATTTGATATAAACTAAAGAATTGTAGTTAATTTGGAGTCGAAGACATCCAAAAATATGAGAAAAAATTGGGTGCAGCTAGTGGCTGTACCGGAACAAAATAGATAGAATTTACCTTTGCTACCTAGAGACCTTTGCTACTTAGAGGGCTTGTTGGGAATACAAAACTTATATGTTGAAAATGTTCTATATATCGTTGGAAAGCTGATTCAAATCAACTACAATTCTCTAGTTCATGTTAAATTTAAATTCGGGGCCGAAGTCATCCGAAATTATGAAAGAAGTTTCGATGCAGTTAGTTGGGGCTACACCGGATCCGAATCCCATTACACATGCGATATATTTGATAAATAGAGTTGGGATCGAGAGAAATGCTTTGATTTTGTAAGATGGTGGGCATCTTCTCACGAGTTGAGTTATAAAAATCGGACCGAACCGGCCGGTCGTATCGGTTCAATCGGAAATCGGTCGGTTCTTCGATTTGATTCAATGATCGGACCGGTCAAATAATTGAACCGATCAAATCCCCGGTTGGACCAGCCAGTTCGGTCAAAATCGGTTCAATGGGTTCAATCAAAATTCCCTTAAAATTATTAAAGAGATAACCACGAATAGAACCCAAGACCTTTAGGGTCTCATTTTTCATACCTAACCATCTAAGCTACTGATCCAAGTTGGTTTATTTTCACAACTATTAAATATATTTTTTAGTTTGGTACTTTGGTTACATAAAAATAAAACTAATATCAAATTCT
>JAWWMW010000709.1:24742-35816 GCA_035048345.1 Echeveria elegans
CACAAAATTAAAAATAATATAATGGAACTATATTCAAAAAATTAAAAAATATGTAGCATTCAAAAATTTCAATTACATGAATAAAATTTTAGAAAGAAACGTTTGAAATCTTTATTAAAATTGAATTAAAACATGATTTTTTTTTTATCGAAACGACGAATCACACACTTGTCATATAATTCAGTGTCGTGCGACGACCTACTACCAACAACGGTCACTCAAAGAGAAAAGGTGACGACAACTACATGACTAATGAACCAAAAAAAGCAACACATCCACAACTCCTTGGTGAGATGCATGGGAACAGAACCCATAACCTTAGGAGTTTATGAAGGCTCCTTCTCGGACTCAAATGTAAATAATATAGTTCTGTTTGAAATATGAACTGTACAAGGATGACCCTTTAAGTATCAAATAATGAACTAAGCGTTTATAAACTGAAATATGAATCTCATTCGAGATATGTACACTGTACCTATAAACTTTGCTTCATCTCATTCCAAATCCTAAATGCACTACCGGACAGGGACTCCATTGTCATCGAACCAATGTTCCGATTTGGTTTAGACATCAGAAATAAGAGGACTGATCATATAAAACATGCATATGTGCAAGAGTCTTCGCAGCCAATGACCTCATACTCATGGTCCCTCTTGAAGCAATGTCAACTAGAGCAAGTTGAGCTGAAGATTCATACTTTGCGTTGTATTCCGCTACTCTGAATATCCTCTCCAATGCCACTAGCGCCTTTTCTTGCAAGCTCGTAGAAGCCGAGCTCAGTAGTTTTACTATCAATGGTATCACTTTTGCTTCTTCCAGTACTTTACATCCCTCTTCAAGTGTTGGTCCATTGATAAGGGTGAGGAGCGCGTCTAAGGCCGCTTCACAGCCTGCTTTATCCGATTCTGCCAGGATTTTCACAAGGGGCTCAACTGCATCGGCTTCCAATAGACAAAATGACGTTTCCACTGAGCAAATCCCCGCGTGAACAGGGCAGGCAGGCTCTGGAGGAGGTACAAAGCATGCCAAAGCCCTATGCTGCCGTGCCTTTTTACTCAAGGCATGAGAGTTTACTGAGAACTGAGAAAGACAAACAGCAGCTCGCATTTTGGCCACAGGGGTTCCGGTTTTGAGTAAGCATACCAATAATGGGATAACACCAGTGCCAGATGCAATCTTTTGTGCATCCAAATCCGCAGGAGAAATAAGCCGAGAAAAAGCTCCAAGGGCAATTTCAGTTAACAGCTTATTTTTAGTCGTTTTCTTGATCAATGAACAAATGATAGAAACTGCCCGTGCTTCTCGTAGCAATTCTCTGATATGGGTGCCATCAGGGAAAGTGTAGATGATGCGCACTGCTGAGGCCACATCTTGGTCGTCATCAAATGAGTTGATAGCCTTTAAAATAATATCGATGCTTTTCTTATCCATTTGGCTTTCAAAAAGTGTTGCTTCGTTACAATCTTCAACCAAGTAACTTAAGAGACTCATGGCATTTGACCGCACACTCAGATTATCATTCTCGCACAGCTTAACCAACATTCGCAAAGCTGAACACTGCAAGCATGTTAAACCATACATTATTGTTGCACTTTGGTCATTCTTGATGTCCTTAAACAGACGTGGGGATGGAAAATCAGATAATTAGTTTGGAGAAGTTTACCTCCATTAACACTCTTTTGACAATTGCAGCTTCGGGAGAATGGCACAAAGCTTGGAAAGCACGAAGAACTTTGTGCTGTATGCCAGAAGTAGTTACACCAATAAGCGAAATGAGTCTGAATACATCATCATCAGTTTCAAATAATGTCACTTGCACCTTGTCGGTCTCTTGAAATTTAGTTGCTATGGAAAGATTCATAACTGTTGTCACTACGGCTTCACAACAGCTTTGTGATGCAAAACTAATATGTTTGAGAAGGTGCAGCAACCGACGGGCTACGCCTTCTCTAATCATCCGCAATCCATTTTGTGGCACTGTAGACAAGTTCTGGAGAGCGTTGATGACTTCTTTTTTCATACAAATATTTTCATCTGATAACAGCGGCAAAAGTAAACTCAGTACACCATTTTCAACAAGCTCCGATTTACTATGAGCACTCAATTCCATTTCACCCAACGTCCTCATCATTAGCATTTTGACATCTTCAGATCCTGATAAGGTCAAAAGAGACTCTTTAGTACTAATAAAGAAATTTGCTGCACATCTAACTGTTATAATTGTTTGCACTTGTTTTGACGTTTTAAGCGACGAAAAAGTATCTGATAATGAAACCTGATGACAGAAGACGGAGCAACGGTTTAAAGTAATTTGCCTTTGCCATCTGTAGAGTAAATGTGATGGAGAATGAAAGGTGCTCCAGAAGCTCTTGAGCTTTTTTGGCTTCTTGATTATCATCACTTCTTGCCATGGTAACCAAGAGCAAAATACAACCACGAACTTTCCCAATTGAATTCAGTAAAGTATTATTCTTAGACATCTCTAATAACAAGGAAATGGCCAACTTCCTTTCTTCAGCCTGACGTCCAAGGGAACGAACAACTAGTGGAATCACAGTTTCCACTCCGGCAATTATTTCCTAATTATTTTCCAACGCGAGTGATTATGCAATGTATATATACACCGAATAAATTTTTTTTTCATTGAATAACAAACAAGTTCTCATAAAAAGACGTTAATAAATATAAGGAGCAAAAGGTTTCCCGGAGAATATTGATGAAAAACATCTACTCTATAATGAGAACCGGGTATGCAACATTGTAAAAGATTCCGCATTCCTAAGAGAAAAAAGCGGCCGGAAGCTAGATGATCGAATTGTATACTTAACGAACCGGCAACCAGCTTATAATATAAAAAACAAGTATGTAAGTATCACAGCGACATACCTTGACATCATCATTAGCCTTCATCAAAACACCAAGGACACAAAGTGCACCTTTAGTAATATCACGATTCTTTGCTCCCAGTAAGTCAGCAAGAGAAGGCAAGCAGTTTTCAAAAACAACCCATTCACAATGTATAGCGTTTTCTTCACAAATACTCAGAAGCTGTTTTAGACCCTGTAGGACGTCAGGGTTTGCTTCAGAAAGTTTTTGTTTCAACAAACCAATTGTTATGATAGTGTTTCTGTCCTTCCATTCTTCAATTGCCAGTCTAAGATTCTTGTTTGGCCGAAGAATGGACGTGTCAACTGGGATCATCGTCAGGGGGCACAAGTCCTTACCTTCCGCAAACCATTTCTCAATTTTACTCCTCTCAAAGGTATGTCCGGATGAAGTTTCAACAGGATTTATCATCACTTCGCCGCTTATGGGACAGTAAAATGCCTCGAGGGGTTCAACTAATTGACAGCCCAAAGAATTTCTCTTGGTTAGGTATTTCACTTGTTTCTCCTCAATAGTTGAAGTTGCATCCGCTCTTCCAAGTAAAGCAGCAATTTGATCCATTTGAATGCACTCCGGCTGATCTTTTCTTAACTGAATGGTCTCCAATTCGCGTTTAAATTCTTCAAATATTTTTCTCATGGCAGATCGTTCTAATGGGATCTCGACTGTCTTGGCTATAAGAGATATAAGACTATTAGCATAAGAACGATCAACTGTCCGCTCCTGTATTCCGGTTTCAATTTTTTCCATGATCTGCTCCTCAACCTCAGAAATCCTAAACTCCGCTGCCTGTATGGCTACACTCAATGTTTCAATCTTTTTAACTACTTCAATTGAGAGCTCAAGAGTATCTGCAGGAATGAGGCCCAACGCATACCCAATCTCTTTCATAGTAGCCTCCAAACGCTTTACTATGTTACGACAATTCATTAGAAGATACATTTTGCTCCTCTGGCTGCACTCAAGCACAAGTTTCTTCATTGCTATGACCTCTACATAGAGGCTCTCAATTGCATCAATTAACGAACTAGATTTGGGTAAGTTTTTAGAAAGCAAATGGTTCAGGATAGGAATAATCTCATTCAAAAAAGCAGAAGCTAGCACAAAATTTTCTTGCTGAATGACAACATCTTCCGCAGCAGCATCAATTTCCATGATGACCTCAATTGTTTGAGTAAGACGGGATACGGAACTCGGTGCAAATGACACATTGGTTACCACATCCTTAGCCATTGGGCTGTTATATACCACTTGTATTTCCATGGAACAACGAAAAAGGGATTATGCCATCAACACCAAAACCCACTTAGACAGCGTCATCTACTGAAAGAATATGAAAACAAGTTGGCACATCCAAGGTTCCAAGCCTGTAAAGTAAAGTTTGGAGCTTGACGATAAAACAAATATGAAAGCAGTATCCCTAGACACTCAGAAACCTCAAACTCAACAACAGCAGCAGCAGAAGAAGAAGAAACATTAAATATGAAAGCTCACCAGTCACTGGGCACCCAAGACAGCATCAGAAGTTTGTGCCAGCTGGTCCCCGTTATATGAGGTGTGGTGTGGTGTGGTGAGATGAGATGAGATGAGATGAGATGAAAGCATGAAGACCTTGAAGAGAAAAAGTCAAGTAGACACATGACTTTGATTCATTTATCTTTTATTTCTGGGGATTTTGACTTGGTCAGTTTCAACTGCCGGCATCAAGGGCTAAGGGTAATTGCAAAACAACTAGTTGCTCAGGTTTTTAGGGTAAATTCAGAATGTGGATTTTCAATATCGGTAGCCATCGAGGCCTGTTCTTTTATATTTAAGGGGCAATTACACAGAAAAAGATACATATCTGTATCATTTTTTGCATCCCTCCGTTTTGTTTTCACACTTAAACACCTTCATATTTTTATCGTTTTCAATTAGACACTCTTCGTAATTTTAAAAATTTTAGGGATCAGATTGAAAATACAAAAAATACAATCAAACCCCTCATCTTCTTCCTCCTCCACCTTCTCCTCCTCCACCGCCACCTCCTCCTCCTCCCTCCTTCTCCTCCAACACCACCCCTCCTCCACTACCACCATCACCTCCTCCTCCCTCCTCTTCCACCACCACTCCCCTCCTCCACCACCACTCCCTCCTCCTCTACCTCCACCTCCTCCACCCATAGAAAGCTTGAGGAGGTGCTAAACTAGCGTTAGCTTGGCTTCCGATTTTCATCTCCGTGACTAGAGGTGGCAAATTGGACCATTTATTTAAATGATTCATAAATAATCTATTAAAAAATTCATTTACAATCTATTAACAATGCATTTACAATTCATTTATAATTCATTTACAATCCACTAGTAATTTAGTGAGTTTGATTCAACCAATTGGTTGACTGTTGACCACCGTACCTGACCGTTGACCGGCGTTGACTGACTACTGACCAACATTGACCGGCGTTGACCGAGATTGACCGTTGACCAGACTATATGGATTAAATGGTCTACACCATTAAATTCATAATCCATTTAATCCAATCTGTTAAATCCATTTACAATAAATGGATTAAATGGTTTACACCATTTAAAATTTAATCTGTCTAAAATTCATTCATAATCCATCCAATTCATCCATTTACCACCTCTTTCCGTGACTGACATCCATGAAAATTCATATCGACTTTGCTTACAAAAACAACCAATATGGACTTTAGGTTGTCTTCTTGTCGACCACTACCTTAAAGTATACACTTAGAATATATCTTTACACTTGCTTTTATAGCATAACACAGAATCAGCGCATGCATGCTTGCATATGCACTAATACAAAAATCTAAATTGCATATATACAACCAGAGAGACAAAATTACGCTAATTATAAATATAAAAAATCCACTTGTATCACTTGGATAAATTCAAACGCGATCCAGCACTAATATGCACAACATTAATAGATCGACTGTGTTTTATCGTCACCAAATCAAAACATTAATTTAGGTGGTCGGTTGTCCAAATGGAGTGCACCAAAAAGAGATTACCATGCAAAATCACGACAATTTTATAAGTATTATTTATGCGTCCCTTCAAAGATTTAATTTCAATCATCATTTCTTCGAATCTACATACACCCCACCACGCCAAGCGTCGTCAACAAAAAATTAAAAAAGTTATTTACCTTTCACTTTTAAGAAAAAAAGCTACTTGACAATTATCTTTATTTGGTATTATTAAAATAAAATTTATGTCAACTATGTATACATCATTTAGTACGAGTACAATCGATTAGAATAACAGTCCAAAGCAGCCGATTACTTTTAGCAGTAACATATGTAAATTTACGACATGTTTAATAATTACAGTATAAACTAGTTTCGTACTACGTCATTTCGATTGTTGCAGTTGCTGGATCCAAGTATTTTTACCGCCACACAAATTACCAAGTAGTTTTTGAAAATATAGAAATAAAATTAACAATGTAAGTTTATTATTATTCATATTTAGAAATGTTGAATAAAGATAACGAACTTTATTTTTTGATTGTGGATACATATATTGCAATATAAGATCGTAAATATATTTATAATCTACTACAATTAATCCATTCAAAACGCAAGTCACACATACGACTCTTCAATCCATTTTAATATTCGACATATCTTCAATAACTTCATGCGCACACGCAACCCCTTGACATATCACATATCAACTCTTACACGTATAATATGGAACAGTGCTCACACAATCTCCTTTGAATGACATAGTATAGCAACACTTCATAGAACTCGGCACATAACAATGAGTCATGGAACAAGAACCTCCATAAAGGATCAAGGTTCGAACTCTCTTGACCTTAAAAAGTAATACTGACTCTTCAACCAATGTGGCACCACCACATATTGACAAGATAACGCAACTTTGAATTACTATAATTAGTGTAGCCCTAAATTAGAATTGTATCTACACTAATAATAACCTTCCATCCTCAACACACAAACACCCACGAAAAAATGTGTTCCTAAATCCCTGATTTTCGTCGCTAAAGATCATAGGATAATAAAATAAAATAAGAATTAATAAAGACAAAACAAAACTTCATTTGACAAAAATGCCCCTCCTCATACTTTTATTTATACCACACGACATTCACACGTATTTGTTTCTATTATTTCGCATTTGGTCGTATATGTCCTTATTTGTTTGTATATGACTTTATTTAAATGTATGTGATCGTATATTTGACAAGTTTTAATTGTATTATCTGGGTTTCTGTCTTCTTAGATTGTATTTTAGCATCTATTTGTTACTTAAATATATTTGGCTATATTATAACGAGTATTTAAATATTTTTTAATCGTATTAACCGTACATGTATTGCCCAATTGACATTATTAAAAAATATTTAACGGTATTTGATCGATTATATGAGTAACTTTTAATCATATATATCATATTTAACTGTATTGAACCGAGTATTTGACTAATTTTTTCACGTATATATTTCTCATTCGGGATGACAGATTGTCACAAAATTAAAAATAATTTAATGGAACTATATTCAAAAAATTAAAAAATATGTAGCATTCAAAAATTTCAACTACAAGAATAAAATTATAGATAGAAACGTTGGAAATCTTTATTAAAATTGAATTAAAATATGGAGAAAGTTTTCGTCGGGACGACGGGAGCATAACTAGTCTATTATATAATACAACAAGCCCATCAATCCATCATCAAATGGGTGTTTTCAGTTTTTTCATTTACCCTTTACAAATAATAACCAAACTGTCATTTTTTGCAAATTTAAAATTTAAAATTTAAAATTTAAAATTTAAAATGGAGCGAGAAACGTTGGAAAGTGAGAGAAAACGAGAAGCACCTCTTCTCGGGTGCTACGTCTTTTTTTACATGTTCTGCTTTGGAAAAGATTGGAGGAAAATTATTAGATTAAAATGATTTTTTTGGTAAAGATTGGATTTTTAATTTGATTGTTTTGTTCGTCACTTTTGATTTCCGCCGATTTTCGTCGGAACAACCGGACGATAGCTAATTTCTTTAATTATAAATAATTTCTCATTGAATAAACAAAAGTTTCCCATTGACGACATCTCAATCTAAATTCAAATAACCACAATTTGAGAAAATTTTAAAATCACGTTCCAATTACCACCAAACCATAAACAAATAAAAAATTACCAAGTAATTGTCTCTCTCCCGTCCCCAACCGCACTCTTCATCCAATCCAACGGACGCAATCGTCAACTCTCATCACCTACGTGTCACTTCTTCTTCATCTGATTGGTCTATAGTTCGACAACGACATCTCACCTCTTGTTTCCTCGAAATCAACGGCCAGTATTCATCAATTAGTTAAACCCTAACTAAATACAATTCTATAAAGTATAAACACACCACTACATCAGCCTTCCCGAGTCTTCTTCATCTCAATTCACAAACTTGAATTTATTTACAGAAATCATTCTTCGATTTCTAAACCTGACACCATGTCTAGCCTCCTAATCTCATGGTCTCTAACTCTCTTCTCCGACCCCTGGCCTTCCACTACTCTCTAGATCGATATTCATTCAATTTTGTCTCCAAGTTTACATATTTCTGATTTGGAGATGGTCAGCGGCGAAAAGGGTCTAATGGGTTTTCATCGAAAAGGTCATTCTCAATCTCAACAACAAAAGTTGGCAGTGTGTGACGTCATGGTACCGAAGGGATGTCTGGCTGTCAAAGTTGGTCAAGATGAAAACGAGCAACAGAGGTTTGTGGTGCCGGTCATGTATTTACACCATCCTTTGTTCATGCAGTTGTTGAAGGATGCTGAGGAGGAGTATGGATTTGAACAGAAAGGTGCTATAACTATTCCTTGTCATGTTGCTGAGTTTCGATATGTACGAGGTTTGATTGATAAGGATGTTCACAACAACAACCACCACAACCACCATCGTCATGGTCTTGTTGGGTGTTTTAGGGCTTGAGAATAAATGTGTCGGTCTGGTCATGTGTGATCTGTTTTTGGTCGGAACTCGTGTTTGGTGTCGATGTAATGAGAGACTGGTGATTGGATCGGTCTCTTTGCTCTTAGATTTTTGATTTTTGATCAAACGTGGTCATACTTTAGGGATGATGATGATGAAAAAGATGGGAAACAAAATTATGATGTTTTATTTAGCTTTTTATGATGAATTTTGAACGGCATAAATGCCCTCTTGTTGCATGGGTCATGCGCGCATTGTTGTTTAGTGGGTTAAAGAACGCAAAAAAATTGCAAGTACTATTCAAATTAGTATCACTTAATTTTGACTTAATAATCATAATGTTCTCTTAGGGGCAATAAGTCAACCGGATCTCATAAGAACTCCTCAATTAAGCGTGCTTGAGCGAGAGCAGTAATAGACTTCCTGAAAAGTCATCGGTGATCCCTTTTAAGAAGATCATAATGTTCTCACTTCCCTGGTATATTTCTCAAATCCAATTTGCTAAATATGGATTTTAACACATTTTAACTACGGAAATAAAAAAAACATGTCAACATAGTAATGAAAATACTACATCCGTTTAATTTAAGCGGGTGAAAACTTGAACTTGGATAAGGGAGTTCACAAGTTCGACTCTTAGGAATATCATTATTATCCTCACATTTGCTTAGGAGCTTTGCATTTGTCTCACCTAGATCTCCTAGATGTGGTCGTGTGGACATTGGCGGATTCTTCCGCTTCTCGAAGAGAAGGTTGTTGATTCTTTCCTTCCCCCTTGCGGCAGATGGAAGTGCGTTCCAATGTTGCAATGCTCATAGATAAATGTGATCTTCGGAAGCTTCTAAAACGATTATATTTAAAATTTTGTAAATATTATTAAATAATTTTGAATTTTTTTATTATCTTCTGAATAGCATACTGTTTTTTATAATTAATACCATAGTATTACTCAAATTTCACCTCTCCTTAGTATACAATGATAACGTTTCAACGGTTCGTCCAGTGTGTAGAGGTGTTAATCTTGAGTGGAAAAACAATCAAAATGGAATTGTTTTACTTAAAGCAAGGGGTGATTGATGTAAAAAGTTCAACGCCAGGGCGGGGCCTTTACGTATATTCAGATCGGTTTGCATTTCCACTTAAAGCAAAGACATTACTAGTACGGTTGGAATGTTGGAGTAAATTTAATAAGTTTACTTGTGATTGACGGCGCACATTACGGACGCGAACAATTATTCGTCAAAAAACGGTTCAGCTGTAGTCTGTAGCTGTCCTCACAATTCCCCATTTTAAGGGTCAACATTGAAGTTTGATTGGGCTTGATAGTAGGCTCTCCAATCGGTCGGGTCGGACCTGGTTGGGCCGGACATTGCTAAAATATGGTGGCGTTAAGTATAGAAATGACAATTTGACCCGCGGACCTGCGATCTGCGCCGCCCCGCTCTGCCCCGACTTGCCCGCAAACCAAATGGGGCAGGTGTAATTCAGACAAAATTTGACATGCCCTGCCCCACGGAAAATTCAATTCATCTCATCGCCCTGCCCTGCCCCGCGCATGGCCCGCGCCTCTTCCCGCGACCTGCACCTCGCCCCGCGCCTCAATGTTGATTAGTTGTTACATGACCTCTACCAATTAAAAAAATATATTGTTAATTCGTTACAAGTCCGTTTTAGATGTTATATATACCATTATAAAGCTCATTCAATTATCTACAAAATCACTAGTTAATATCAATTTTAAATTCTTAACAGAAGATAATCGAAATCGCAATTGAAGATATGAGTCAGTGCAGTCACATATTTATTAGTTGTTATATGACCTCTACCAGTTCAAAAAAAAGTCACTGTTAATGCGTTACATATCCGTTTTAAACGATTTATATACCATTAGAAAGCTGATTCTATTATCTACTAATCACAAGTTGATGTCAATTTTATATTTGTGGCTTTTGGAGCAGCTCAAATAGCAGCCCAATAGGCTAAGTCCAAGCCCAACATATATAAGGTGCAGATGAGAGAGAAAACAACACGAGACACTTAGTTTTTCTGATTTTTTCTGGATCTGAAATTGGAGTCGAGAGAAGAGCATTTTGACGAAGGAAGAAACGCTCCGGTTGAGGCTGAAGGTGATCTCGGTTGCGGTTGATCAGCATTCAGAGATAAGTGTAGATCAAGTGAAGAGCTTCCAGTTGATACCTAGATCGCCTGAGTTGGTGAAGGTCG
>JAWWMW010000713.1:0-12421 GCA_035048345.1 Echeveria elegans
AAAATCGAGTCCCGTGGGGGTCGCTGGGGATGTAAGGAGGCGAGCGAAAGACGTCGACGATCGGGAAAAATCTAGAACGAAGAAAAAAAAACCACAATTATTGGATTTTAGATATTTTTGTGGAGTCGAACTCAAACAAACGTTACGTGTCGAATAGGGGCACAATTGCACTTTAGAAAACTTTAGGGGTACGAAAGTTAATTACATAAAATAACAGCTCGGCTCGGATCGGTAAACCGAACTGATGGAATATTTGTGCAATTGGAGGTTGGTCCGGTGGGATAGATAAGATGGTTTTGCTACAAAAGAAATACACAGCAGCGGAGAGGAGCGAAGAATGAGGAATTGAAAAACAATCTTCGGAGCTGAAATATGCCTCAAGCTTTGTTCATCAAGCCGTTCATTTCAGCCCCCTGTAGCAAATGGAGGTTCAAATTCGCATCCTTTTTTTTTTCTGATTCTGTAACTTCTTGTGTCATTTACTGGTTAATTCATGTGGTACAACAAACTCTTTTCAGGGATACTTTGGTTTCTGAAAATGTGAAAAGTTGCAATTTTTGAATGATTTTTATGATATTCAGGATTCATTTTTTAGTGGGTAGAGACTGAAGTGTTGGATTGTGTGAGTTTGTGAGTGAGTGGAAGTTTGACTGATGGGTTTTTCTTTTTGTTTTTTTTAGTGATGGGGTTGTTTATGGGAAAATGGTGGGAGTGAATGTTAAGATAAATGGTAGGTTAAAGATAGTATCGATGGGGATGTTAGCACCGAGGAAGTTTATGCAGAAGAGGAGGAAAGTGGAGGAGTTTAAGGATGCGGACGATGAGGCGTATCAGAAGAACTGGAGGAAAATGATGAATGAGATTGAGGAAACGGGTTCTGCTGTTTTGGTGTTGAGGAGTGAGAGAGTCAAAAATCAACCACTTCCGAGGGAGATGGTTTTGGGTACTCTTAAAAGATTTAAGCAGCTCAAAAAATGGAACATTGTCAGTGAGGTAAATAATATGTTGGAATGTGTAATCTTCAATTTATATAACCACCCAATCCATTATGCAGCGATGTTTATTCTTTCTTTTCGTTTTCTTTTTTTGCTTAAGATTTTGGAGTGGCTGCGGACACAGACATGGTGGGATTTCAGTGAAATGGATTTTTTGATGTTAGTTACTGCATACGGAAAACTAGGTGATTTCAGCAGAGCTGAGAGGGTTTTGAGTTACATGAATAAGAAGGGATATGTACCTAGCGTCATATCCCAAACGGCTCTTATGGAAGCTTATGGTAAAGGTCGTCAATACAGTAAAGCAGAGGCTACATTTCGAAGGATGCAGTCTTCAGGTCCTGAACCTTCTGCTATAACTTATCAAATCATTCTTAAGATTTTTGTTGAGGTAATACATCTTTAATAGCAGGATTACTTTCACTTGCATTTCAAAACATTTCTGCTTTATTTTTCAAAAAACAGCTAATTGATTCCAAGTGTGTACCTGCGTAGGCTGACAAATTTAAGGAAGCTGAGGAAGTATTCGAGATGCTATTAGATAAGGAAAAGTCGCCATTAAAACCGGATCAAAAGATGTTTCATATGATGATTTATATGTACAAAAAAGCAGGAAGTTATGAGAAAGCCCGCAAAGCATTTTCCATGATGGCTGATTTAGGAGTTCAACAATCCACAGTGACTTATAATAGCCTGATGTCATTTGAGTCCAACTACAAGGAAGTGTCAAAAATATACGATCAGGTAAAGATACTCATAATCCTTTTCCTGTTCATATAAATTGTGTATAGTTATTATGTAAAATAATGATGTGAGCAACGACGGTCAGATGCAAAGAGCGGGTCTACAACCTGATGTTGTGAGTTATGCGTCATTGATTAAGGCTTACGGAAAAGCCAGGAGGGAGGAAGAAGCCTTGGCTGTGTTTGAAGAAATGTTGGACGCTGGCGTCAGGTAAATTGATGCTCTCTAGTAATAGCATGATAAACTGTGTCGAGGCATTAAGATCTAATCGGTTGGGCTACTGTTGTACTGAGTCTACTGACTATGCCCTTTGTTTTTATGTTCCGGTCCAGGCCAACACAAAAGGCTTACAACATATTGCTTGATGCATTTGCTATTTCCGGAATGGTGGAACAAGCACGCACAGTGTTCAAAAGCATGAGAAGAGACAGGTTTGCTTTCCAATGAGAATTGAAGATGTGTTATCTCATTCTTGCGAAGTATGCTTTAATCATTTTAGTGCTTAATTTTCTACAGGTGTACGCCAGATCTTTATTCATACACAACTATGCTCTCGGCTTATGTAAATGCCCCCGATATGGAAGGTGCAGAAAAGTTTTTCAAGCGTTTAGAACAAGATGGGTTCAGGCCCAATGTTGTGACGTACGGGGCGCTGATTAAAGGTTATGCAAAAGTCAATGATCTCGATAAAATGATGAAGAAATATGAAGAGATGCGGGCACGCAACATTAAACCCAATCAGACCATATATACTACCATTATGGATGCTCATGGTAAGAACAATGATTTCGACAGTGCTGTTGTTTGGTACAAGGAAATGGAGGTATGTGGATTTCCACCTGACCAGAAAGCGAAGAATATTCTGTTGTCACTGGCAAAAACAGAAGAAGAACAAGATGAAGCAAATGCAATAGTTGGAAATTCAGACTACCCAAACAATGTCAGACAACGGCCCCAATCTTCCAAGTTTGTTTGTAATGATGAGAGTGATAGCGAAAGCGATGACGATCATGATGATTATGAAGGAAACACTGGCACAGTTTTGCGTAACAAAGAAAACAAAGATGAGTTCATGGATTTGGGCATTCTTCAGCAAAATCTTGAAGAGCTCCACGCTGTCCAGCTATCATGATCATCCAATAGATCAGTATCTCAAACTACACCCGAAATCAAATTTTGTTGTAGGCAGTCGGTATGGTATTTGGCTACCCTGGTCAATAAGACAGTATTTCTATGAAATCCACATCAGCATTAACCCACTTTCTTCACAGTTTGTATTAACCATCTGCTTCTATTGCATCACTTGTACAGCAGCCAGTTCATGGTACACGATGTTCATTATTTATATTTGAAGTTTTTGCAGTAATTTGTGTGTAAGATCAAAACTACAAATGTGTCGTAACTAGATGGTACTGTAGAAATAACTGAAACTGTAATCCAATATTTGTTGCAACTTTCAAGTAATGTACTACGCATCTGCCTTTATAGAGGAAGACGGCAAGAATATTGGTTTGCTAAATTTCGTAGAAAAATAAGATCAAAAAGTAAGATGGAATGACGAAGGAGACTAGCTACGGCCCCATAGCCAACCAGTAATCCCTTTCTTCTCTTTCTTCATCCTGTTCTCCAATGATGGGAACTCAATATAACTGTCAGCGAGGTCCAGCACGATTGGATTGCGAGGGATCGCTTGGAATGATGGCGGGAAGGGCTGGATTCGGGCAGAACCTTTGGTGTTTGAATCGCCGACGGCAGACTCATAGATGTCCAATTTCTCCATTAGATACTTCTCCGGCTGTAAAAGCAGGAGAAGGGAAGTCAGTGGTGCATTTAATGTGAGAAGTTAATGAACAAACATCATATGCCAGCGACCAAACTTCTGAGGCATGTTATTCACAGATTTCCAAGTGGAGAATGAAACAAAATCGATTTTGCACAACAGATAGCAAAAATATCAGCATGCAAACCGCAGACTATACAATATACCTTTTTGTCTTCACTGAGGGAAATATTAGAAATCTTCTGCAAAAGATTTTCAGGGGCCTTTTCCTCTTCCATTATACCAGTGGCATGTTCAATACAACTCTGAGATCTGCACTTTTCATGCAATGTCTTCAACTCCTTGATAGAAGGCTGCACATAAGGGAAATCCAACTTCGTAAGCAACTTAACTCAGCAGTAGAGTTGATGCATTTTTTATGCAAATGCTGATATCGATTTGTGGAAGAAAATGGAAGTTTTTAGTTACCAACACATGTCTTACTAGTTACTAGAGTTGTGCTTATAAGATTGGGGATCGCAGGACGAGAAAAGCTATTTTAATAGCAGGTTTTTTTGCAAATACTCAGGTTAAGGACTCACCTGGTCAGTGAAACCCAATGCTTGGAATTTCTGCAGAGCGCCCTCCGCGAGTGTTCGAGCACGACAATATAAAGCATATGCCTCTACTCTTTTCCCGGCCAAACTGTACGACTTAGCTAAAAAGAAGCACCTGAAAAGGGCTAAAATTAAGTTTGAACTAAAATAACCCAAATAATTCACTATGTTATCCGATTATGTGAATATTCAACCTTTTGTCCGTACATGTGCATGCTACCAGAACTACACATCAACCACTAGATTATCTATCGATTAAAATAGATTTTCATAGCTGTACAAAAACAAAAAATTAGAATTGATAACCACAGAACCTTTCTGCTCGAAATGCTACGCTTTTTGCTTCACACTCCTCAGCGAGTGCAACCTCTTCAGGCTTTTGGTCCCTGCCAGAACTAACAAGGTCCGAAAGATCGGATGTGTTCTGCAATATAAAGGACGACTTGTTAGGTGAGACCAATGGAACTGGCTTTTTAATTTACAAAGTAAAGCAACTAAGGAATATTGTTTCACCTGTAAAAGGAGATCATACAAACGAACAAGCTCCTCAGGTTTAGTTGTTTTGCCTTTAGCAACAGCGATTAACAACTGATTACGCTCCATGGTGCGTTGTCCCAAAACAGCACTGACAGCTTTGTCAAGACCATTCAGCTCATCTTTCACATTTTCAGCATTTCCAGCAGTAACCTGAATAATGGAGTGTGCCATGTTAAATGTTATAAAGCAGAAAGACTTCCTTTATGAACTGTTTGGTGACACCCAACTAGAAAATCTGATATATGATTCAAACATCGCGGAAAAAAATTGTGAAATATATGATACCAGATCACTGCGAATGCAACTTCTTGCTTCATGATATGCACTAAAAATTTTGTCAAACACAGCAAGTTTTTTCTCTGCTGAAAGTGACTGAGAGGAAGGACCATTTAAATCTTTTTCCAGCTCCTGAGCTGAAATCCAAGCAACACAGATAAATTTGTGATGGAACAGAAATCAGTAAACACATTACATTTAATAACAGTACTATTTGCATAAGCAACACCAGCTAGTATAGACAGTTTAAATCCTACAAGGAAATTTTGTGTGCTAAATAAACCCGGAGGTATCAATAAGATGAGACCAAATTAACGACATTTAGAGTGAAGTTATCAGTAACAAAATTAGCCTTGCTATCAGTAACAAAATCTAGACAGGCATCTAACATGGTATATACCATATTTGAGGATCGAATGATGTTTCGTGATATGTATTTCTTCTCTCAGACAACAAGGAAAATAAATGAATGAATTTCAACATAGCAACCTTTCAGGATAGAAACTCTGGTTTTTGGATTGGAGATGGGAAACCTATGGCCAAGCCAGTGAAACTCTGTCATTGATGCTGCTTGTTGGGATCTTGCTTCTGCCATTACTGCCTACAAATGAAAACAAGTTCCATAATTACTATGTGAACAAATGGTTGCATATCAAAAGAAATCGGGATCTACAAAAATTCAAACAAGGAAAAAACCAACTAGAAAATAACTCAAAATTAGCCATTGTCAAGAGTCAACAATAAGTTTAACATAATTCTGTAATATTTTTCCAATCTGTAGCCATAAAAAATATGACAATATCATAAGACTTGACAGAGGCTCATAAGAAAATAGTATGGAAGGAACTCCTACGTCTGCTTATACAAATGACTGTAGTTGTGGCTTAAAATGTACTGACCTCCAATTTAGCTTTAAAAAGATCTAGCGCCGGTCCTTCCATCTCACCAATTTCCAATAGATCCGATGTTTTTAAATTGGACTGGCCAATTTTGTGCATGCAATAGCGAATGCTAGGTTCCAGCTCTTCAACTCGCTCTCGGCACAAAACTTGGTTTTCAAGGTCACCATATTTTCCAAGTTCTTCATAGACAGCCCTGTAACATGTAAATTTTATCTCATACGCAGATTAAATGGTCATATTTGGAACAAGTGTGCACTGTTTTGTCAGATACGGGTTCACCTGGCGCTTTTAAAATTAGCCAATGCTGTGTCCCAGTTCTTATCTTGCTCAAACAGTAAGTTCCCTTTCATATACGACGCATATGCCTATCGGTTGGCATTAAATAAATGAGAAGGGTTAGCAAATAAACATCACAAAATAGATGCAACATACAGATGTTAAGGTTGATAAGACAACAATGTTCTAAGGTGTCATCTTGATTTTAATTAACTAAAACATAAGCAGTTTCTGGCAATCAAGGGGTCGAAATACGAGCCTATGAAAAATTAAGTGAAGAAAAGAAGTTGATACAGAAATGCACTGAATAATCTTGAACTAAAAAATACATAATCAAATAAAAGTCTTCAGAAGAGCAAAAGTACCTCAGCCTCCAAAGATGTTCGTGAATCTCCCTTGATAGAACACAACTGTGAAAACAGAGTAGCCCATTTCACAGCTTTCCTGAGCCTACCAATTAGGTAGATACGCTGTCGAGCACTTGGACCATCAGGTAGCTGCCTTTTCTCCATAGCATGACTCCAAGCTCTTTCAGCCGTGTATAAGACCATATGCAGAAACCTAATACCCAATTGAATACATCACATTTGGTTCCTGAACTAGGGCAATCATCATAAAGCATAACAGGGAGGTAATCATATTAAGCACCTAACGTCAGTCACTGTAGCCTCCGTTATTGCCCTCTTGTTGTATTTCCCACGACCGTGAGTGAACTTCAATGACTTGTACAGCCTCCTCAAACGTGCAGTACAATACCGCCTGTAGTACAGCCACATTAATCAACTTTTACAACCGCATCTGTTAACACACTAACCCCTAAAATAAACCACATAACCTACAATGTATCCGATGATCATACGTGATATATCAGACATTCAAACAAATTTCAGAAAAATCAAGCATTTTAAAAAAAAACACACATTTTTCAATTCATCGTCTACAATGAAGCTCTAATTTACCGATAACGAGTGTAATCCCCATGGCGCAGTCCATGTTGCATTTGTGCAGATTTGAGCAGCTGCAGCACTGGCAATACAAATAAACAAAATCTCACCAACCTAGGCAAACACAATTATAAACGCCTCTCAAGTGAAAGAGACGGGATGAACAGATGAATGTAACCATTGATTGAGAATTTTGTGACGAGTAGATCGGATGAGTTCGGATTGGGATCGGTGTCGATATCCATGTCGGTCGAAGGCGGCTGCGGAGCGTCCTTCACCATGCTGGCAGAATGTTAGGGTTTGGGAAATTTTGGGATTAGGTGGAAGACGAGTCAACTCGGACTGATCGTACAAGCGACACGAGAACGGTCGTCCTTCCTTCCGTAGTTCCGTTCGTTGATGAAACGCTGCGGTTGGATATGACACCCCGTATTAATTATAAAGATAAGATAATCTATCACTAACGAATCATACATTTACCAACAACATCTACTTAAATCTATACATTTACCAACAACATCTAACCAAATTCTTATCACATAATTAAATCATTCCAACTAAATATCTAACTAACAAATCATACATTTATCAACAACATCTAAATAAATTCATACATTTACCAACAAAATCTAACTAAATTCATATCACATAACTAAACCATTCCAACTAAATTGAAAATTTGAAATTTTGAAAATTTGAAAATTTGAAAATTTGAAAAATTGAAAATTGAAAAATTTAAATTTAAATAAAATACAAAAATTTAAATTTAACAGAGAAACAATTTCCATCGGGATGACGGGATCACCACTTGTTACTCAAAATAAACTCCATTTATGTTTGAAAAAAGCATCGTCGTTCCGACGGGAATACGAATGAAATAAACTAATCATCGTATTTATTATATTAATCAGAAAAATATATGATCATATATCGTGAATATTTTGTTCAATAATCGGTAAAATATGATCAAATACGCTGATCCGTCGTTCCGAATGTGAAATCTATCTGATCAAATATGATTAACAGATACTCAAATACACAATCAAATCGGGGTTAATGACATAATTTGTAAGTGATAAAAGGTAGAAGTATTTTCAAAATTACATTGATTGTGGAGATAAAACAAAACCAATTATATTATACTTACAGATATTCTCGAAACCAACCGCCTCAAGCATTCAAAAAATCGAAAGCACCCCTGTTTATTTTCGACCAATTTCAGATCAAAGCGTGTAAACATGCTTTGTAATTTATTTATTTTTGACAAACCAGCAAATTTGGGTCATCTATGGAGCAATACTGGATTTTTTGTACATGTTCTGTAACACTTTTGAACAGGGTTATGGTTCATTGTTATGTGAACGCAAAGAGTTTGTTCGAAACAATTTCCAAGTCACTAATTCGATCACAGATCGTTTCAAAGGTAAATTCAATATTGAATCACGATATAACACACAAAAGAAGCATCAATAATTGAAAGAAGATACTGATAGGATACATTCACATGAGAGTAGTGAACTAAAGAAACGATACATAAAATTTTTGTTACACAAAAATAAACATATTCGAACCCCGAATAACAAAAACATCCTGTGAAACACCAACAAGGAATCCGGACACTCCCGAAACCTGTCCGGCCATCCTTAAAAGCAAGCATCCAGCACACAACAACAGCACAAAGCCGCACAACTGCACACATAACAAGTATGATAGGTGAGCACCGATGAAGAATGAACATGAAAAACATTATTGATATATATAGAGAGTTCACCCCTAGAAAAGGAGAGAAATACATGTTATACTTACCATCCCTTCAAGAACCCGTCACCACGAGATTTTGTTTCAACCGGAGCGTCACTTTGAGCGGTCTCCTGAGAGCCCTCGGCGGTTGGGTAGCCAACGGGCGGTGGTGCTTCCATCGCAACAGGCTTCTCAACTGCAAAACAAAATAATTCATAAAACAACCAAGGAAAATGGCTCTTGAATTATGCAACAAGGTCATATTAAAAAGATTAAGAGATAGGCGCAATAAGTCACCTTGCGACGACGTCTGGTTTTGCTCAGTTTGAGACATGTTTTGTAGGAATATAGGTGAGATGATTAGCTGGTGTAAGAAGTGGAGCAAGAAGATGAAGTTGAGGAAAATGAGAAGATTGAGATGATATAAAAGCTAGCTAATAGTTATAGTTATATTTATAAACGAATATCGAGGTTTGTTCCATGAACTTAACTTTCACCGGATCATTTTTTTATAATTGATGGTGACTATCGAAAAGTTATAAGAAATTCATTCATTTTTTATATACAAACAAGTAACTGCACATGTATAATTTATCGATAACCATTCGTATCGAACTTAATGAATATATTCGATTAAAGTTAAGTTTATTCCAGTTAAGGAGCATGGAAAGGCTTCATTAGAGATTGGAATGAGAAAACAGATAAGAAGAGAAAAGGTGATGAACTGGGAGTAGCTGTGATTGCTTGAAAGGAGGAATCAATTGAGCTGGAAATCAAAGGGGGCCAACTAATACACAAACTCAATAATGTACCACTAAACAAAGTTATTGATTAGTTCACTTGAAAGTTTTATCATTTATATCACTTTCATACATCACCAGCAAAGTTTACTTGAACGGAAAATGCACCTCAAAATAATCGACAGATTTTGACTTTAAGAAATGAAGAATTGATGGCGACTGTTAGAACACGTACAATAGTTAATTTTGTGTGTTTTTCAAACTGATTGTGTAAATTACGTGATGTTTTTGAACTGTTCTTCACACATACATATGAATGGTGAAGGTTTTTGTTCGGACGAGTCAAAGAAAGGTTCATATGGAATTTGGAAAGTAAGCTTAATTATGTTTCATTTTTAGACTTTGGACAGGTCGTTTCATGTTATTTGATTCCCAGACAGGTAAGACTTGAGAGGTATCTGAGAGACTTGGGTGGCCTGAAGCCCTGAACTATTAAATATGTCTAACATTATGCTGTTAAGTTCTTCTTGTTTTCTTTTATAGTACTTATTTTTCATTTTTCTCTCTCAATACACTCTCTTTCCTGCTTTATTACTATTCACTTTCTTACTTTTACATTATTCTCTCACTCACACAATTATTTTTTTATCTCTCCATACACTCTCTTTCCTACTTTATTCCTATTTAGGGTCTGTTCTTCTGACATGAACTGAAACTGAACTGAACAGAAAATTTAAAAATAATTAATTAATTACATTTGCATATTATTTTTAATTTTAAAAAATAGTTTTGACATTAGTGAATGCGTCTTAAGCTTGTCTCATAATTTCAAGTCTTATTACACTTTTAAAATAATTTTAAAAATAGTGAAGAACTGAACTGAATAGAAATTAAATTAATGTCAAAAGAACAGACCCATAGTTTTCACTCATCAGTCACAAAAATCTGAAACGGTTCGGGAAGCAAGCATTCTTATTCTCAGACTACAGAGGAAAAGTGAAGTCTCACTGAAGGTTATTCGAAGCGGTCATGAGAGAGAATTTGAAAATTCAGACATGGAAGCCTGTTTTGTGAAGAGCAAGGGATCATGCATCTATATTCTTCGGTCATAACACCTCAGCAAAATGGAGTAACAGAACGCAAGAATAGATCATTACAAGAAATGACTTGAGTAATGATTCATGCCAAGCACCTGACACTCAATTTTGGGCTGAAGGAATGAACACAGCCTGTCATACTCTGAATCGCGTCAGCATTAGACCAGGCATTGGTAAGACATGCTACAAAATCTGGAAACGGAAGAAACCAACAGTAAAATACTTTCATATATTTGGAAGTCCCTGTTATGTTCTTACTGATCGTTCTTATCAGCAGAAACTAGATGTCAAATGAGGAGAATGAATATTTGTGGGTTACTCAACTAACAGCAGGGCCTATCAGGTATTTCTGAATCGATTCAGAAAAGTTATTGAATCCTTTAACTTTGTTGTGAAAGACTATACAGGTGCTATCACATCTGCTCAAAACTTTGAAGGAGATGGCTTTGAACAAGACAATGATGGTGATAAAGACAACAATAATACCCCGGAGACTGAAGTCGCTCAGAATGTTGTCTCACAGTCAGATGCAATCGAAGAAGTCAGCACAAGATTCAGACATTGAATCAATCAAGATCATTCCTTCCAAAGTTGTGAAAGATCATCCCACTAGTACAATAATCGGAGTTCAATTTGCACCAAGAATTACCAGAGAAAATAAAATCCACTATGCAAAGCTTCATTGTCGAGATACTTGCTTCTGTCCAATGTCGAGCCCATAAACGTAAAGGAAGCTTTGATCGATGAATACTGAATTGTGGCAATGCATGAGGAACTGGCTGAATTAGCCAGACATGATGTATGGGACCTAGTACCTAGACCTGAGCTTGCCAACATTATCGGCGCCAAGTGGATATTCAAGAACAAGTCAGATAAGAATGGAAACATCACCAGAAACAAGGCTAGACTAGTAGCACATAGATACACTCAGGTGGAAGGATTAGATTTTGATGAGACTTTTGCTCCAGTGGCCAGAGTAGAAGCTATCAGATTACTCCTTGCGGTGGCATGTCATCTAAAATTCAAATTGTATCAGATGAATGTCAATAGCGCTTTTCTGAATGGATTCCTGGACAAGTAGGTCTATATGGCACAACCCAAACGATTCGAAGATCTACATCATCCTAACTATGTATACAAACTCAAGACGGCATAGTATGGATTGAAGCAAGCCCCCAGAGCCTGGTATTCTAGGTTGACTAAGTATCTGAGTCAACAAGGCTATAAGCAAGAAGGGGTCGACAACACTCTATTCATCTAGAAGGAGGGGAAAGATTTCGTAGTGGCTCAAATTTATGTTGATGATATTGTATTTGGAGCTAACCAAAAATATCATGTTGATAATTTTGTCGAACAGTGAAAGGAGAATTCCAGATGAGTATGGTTGGCGAACTCACATATTTTTTTGGACTTCAAGTAACTCAGAAGGATGATGGTATATTCATTAGCCAAAGCAAAAATGCTAATAATTTGGTGAAAAAGTTTGGACTTCAAACTGCAAGTCATAAGAGAACACCTGCAACGACTCATTGATGTTGAATATCGTGGTGTCACGAAATAATGTCAAACAAAATTTATAAACTAGGGTGACCTAGTGTCGAACCCAAGGGAATGGTATAAACTTAGTGGTTTAAACTACTCTTAGCATAAGAAAGTTCTAAGTGATTTGGGGGGTTTCTTTGAAAAGGTTTGTTTACGGATTTTTGTTGTTGTAAAAACAGATGTTATAAAGAAGATGACGCAGGAATGACTTATCCTATCGTACTCATGACTTCGTTTTGGGATTTATGAAAA